>VXAX01000189.1:85792-237525 GCA_013399835.1 Leptocoma aspasia | reverse complement strand
TTTCTCCAGGCAGCAACTGACAGAATGAGAGGACACAGTTTCAAGCTGCGTCTAGGGAAATACAGGTTGGATATTAGGAAAAAGTTTTTTACGGAAAGAGTGAAAAGTACTGGAATGGCCTGCCTGGGGAGGTGGTGGAGTCACCATCCCTGGATGGGTTTAAAAAAAGACTGGATGTGGCACTCAGTGCCATGGTTTAGTTGAGGTGTTAGAGCATGAGTCGGACTCGATGATCTTGAAGGTCTCTTCCAACCCGGTGATTCTGTGATTCTGTGATTCTACTGGAAATGGCAGATACCTGAGAACTAAGGCAATAATTGCAGAATAGTGTATATTCCTTTCCTGAAAATCCTAGGTGAAGGGCATCCTATTTAACACAGCTTGTGATTACAGGAGATATAAACAAATAAGACTGTTTGTCTTACTAACTAGATGCATAAAAATATTTACAACAACCCAACAAATTGAAAAAAACCCAAATCCACTGAGAAACGCCAACACAAACTTTGTTATCAGCTACTCACCCTCCAATGAGTGGAAACAACCTCAGTGGTCAGGACTCTTGGCTACTCTCAGTTCTGCAAAAAAAAAGGCATCTTGGCTAAAATATGGATTCAGGACCCTGTGAGTGTTTATATTGTTTCAGTTAAGGTTCTGTCTACATGCTGTTGCCAAAGGGAGAATACTGAAGGAAGCAGTACATGATTAGACTGATGACAAGTACAGGCTGACAACACAGTAACATATCCACATCTAGCCCCTTGCTAGGCCCTGTTCAGAGGCTTCTAGACATGGAGAAGTTTCATGGCTGAGTTTAACAGCCTTTGACAAACTTCCTTCCATCACTCCAACTACGCACTTTTCTAAGCCTATTTAATATCTTGGTCTCCAAAACCTCCTGTGCCAATGGATTAGTTCAGCAATTCACTAACAAGGTATGAAAATATTTCCTTCTCTTTTTTTCCTATTTGCTTCCAAACTATTTTGCTTAGTATCTCTCTAACTTTGTACTGTGATGAAAGGTGCATAGTTTCTCAATCACATTCTTCATACTAATCTCATTTAATTAGTCCCTGAGTATCTCAGAGAGAATCTTTCTAAGATGAAGAGGTTAAATCTCGGCATCCACAGAAGAAATTCCTTACCTCTAATCACCATTATACTCTTCTTTATGTTTTCTCTCCATCTGCTCAGAAATGTAAACAACTAGAAATGTGTACAACACTGAAGATGTGAGAAATACTTGAGATTTCTGTACTGGCATTGAGGTGTTTTCTATTTCTGCCTCTCTTCCTAACAATTAATTGGACTGTGTTTGTCATTTTGGCTACTGCTAAGTGATGATCTGATGCTTTCAGAAGCTTCTACAATGATGACAAGGTCTCTTTCTTGACTGATAATAGCTAATGAAGTCTGTCATCACAAATGCATTTTCCTTTCCATCTGTATCCCTTTATGTTTCAACTAGCTTTTTTTTTTTAATCCATTCATTCAGTATTGCATTTTCTGAGGCAGTTTCAATCAATTTTAGTTGGGATTACTCTAATTTTTGCATAGTAAAAAATGTCATGGTGTCTCTATTTGCTCTCTCTTCAAGGACATTTGGAACACATGTTGCAACATATTTCCACAGTGAACTCTTGAAGTTATTATATTATTCTTCTCTGTCCCTGAGAAAATCTTTGTATTATTATGGTTTCATGAAGATTTGCTAGTATGAAAGTCAGACTTAATGATCTCTGCTTTGGAATAGTGGTTAGTTTAAAGTTTTGTCATACTTGTCACCTGCCTTTCCTTTCATATTGAAGCTTCTGGTACCTTGGAACCAGTGGCATTGTGATACAGTTTTAGGTATGAGCAGGATGGGGATGTTACTCTCTTAATCTTTCATCTGTTAATTGGACGCTCTGTAGAGAATGATGTGAGATGTAATTAACGTTTTCAAGTTCACAGCAATTACCTATAGCTTTTGCTGAGAGTTGATTTTAGCATTAACCTTTACATGGTTGTCAATTAGTTGGAAAAAATGTATCTTATCTTACTGTGTTTCCTATAACAATTCTCTCTGGAGACTGCTCCCCCATTTCTGGTGGCCATTATAAATATGGGCTGTGCCTATTCCCAGCTTTTCTTCAAACAGCTGTGATGGAGCAAGGATGACAATCCTTAGTTTCTGAGGATGATACCTTGGTGCTGATATTTGTTGAGGTTAATGATGGGTCTGAGTTACAGCAGAGTGAATGTAACCTTGCAGTCTATCTTTTAGTAATTCCTTTAGTTTTTAGGAGGCAATTTCCACCTCCATTAACAAAAGGGAGGAAGGAAGTTTGTACAGCAAGCATCTTTTTCTGGTGGTTTACTTGCTATTTTTGTATGATCACACAGTAAGTAACATGAACCCTTCTAACACATAAAACTGCCTGTTTTGAAGTTTACACAAAGGCAGTTCACACATTTGATTTCCCATGTAAATGAGATGTAAATCAAATGTAATCAAGAAGCAAGTCACTGGAGAAAGTCACGGCCCAAGTATGTCACATGAAATTTCAATCTCAGTAAACATAAAATGTTAGAAAGTTTTATAATTTTTTTTAAAGATAACTGCCAAATAACTATTGCCTTGGATGGTTCTCTGCGTTAAAGAGAAAAGTGTCATCTTAATGAGAGACCTCCTGCTGTTTCACTGCTTTTGACTACTAAAGACAGTTTGCCCCATTGACATGGTGCTTAGGAAGTGATTGCCTTAGCTTTTGTTTATGAGCCAGTACACCTGCTACTGCATGAGTGTTGTGCAGGAATACCTTTCAGCAACTTTGATTTTGCTGAGTGAATAATCCAAATTGATATTTTTGCCTGGGTTTTGTTTTTAAAGTGTGATTTTTACAACATGCTGGTTATTTTTCATAGTGTCAGCAGTATGCAGTAAACTTAACCTCTTAAAGGCCTTTTTATAAAGGTGATTTTTTCTTAGCTGAGGTTTGCTGCTGACTGAGATATAGCCCATTGTGGTAAAACTCAAAAACTGAGGTTCTGATAATATTCAGGAGCCAGACACTGACACACCAGAAATGCACCCAGGAGTCATAATTTCATGACTATATTTCAGAGATATGACTGTCTTTCCGACATGATATTTTTTATTGGTATTGTCAGTTATAGTGTGCTATGTAAAAGCCACAGGTGAATAAATAAAGTGATTAACTACACTAAATCTCACTTAGCCTCTCATCTTGAAAGAAAGTTTTTCATTCTGTTATGGCTTCTTAGAAGAATAACAGATCTGATCTCATTGGTTTTATTTGGCCCCAAACATCTTTATGGTAAAAACTATAAGCTGCTGTTCCAGCTGCATTGGGTGCAATACACATCCAATGATAATGGCTGTGCCTACAGATACCCATTTGGATCTTTACTTGGAGACCTTCAATCCCTTTTGGATCACCTCTGTTTTGAGTTTAAGTGGTTCTGTGCAGACACAGCTTTTCCTGACCATGCATTTGTCTATCATGGTAGGGGTTCCTTCAGTTTTCAAGCTGAGGATGGAAGAAAATCCCACATTTCTCTGGTTTAACTTCCCATCCAGCATTAACTTCCCTGCCAGCATTGTCCTTAGCTCTTTTCACCCATTACTGTGGCATCTGTCCCTGCCCTTCCTTGAGTCTGTCAAGTCTATAGTCTCATCTTTGCCTCTTCCAATTTCCAAATAGTTTTCCAGGACATTTGAAATAATAATCTGCTTCCTAGCATGGGCTGGGTCACTGCCAGCAGCACTTGGTATGCACTACATGGGTATCATTCTCCTGGACAGGTTATGCTAATCCAGCAAGACACTCAGGTGCTAGTACTCACTTCCAGTTACTCTTGTTTAAATCACTGATGAAGAATAATTTTTTCAGTAATATACTTGCATGCCAGCCCATTTCGTTATCCTCACTAATATATTGGGATAGCAGCAATTTATGATTCCATTGCATTTCCTACAGCCTGGGAATTTGGCTCTTGTCTCAGAAAAGAGAAGCAGTTTTGTTCTGCTTGGGAGGACAATGTCCCAGGTAAATGTCCCAGGCATTTCACATGCCAGCCTCCAGTTCATACTGCTGAGCAATACAGGCGGGCAGGCAATAGACAATTCCACCTGTGAGGCATGGTCCTTCCACAGGGCAGTCCCAAGCCTGAGCTGACACCCTCCAAAAAGCTATGTGAAGTGCATAGCAAGTCCTCAGTACCAGCTCCTTTGCTCTGTAAAAGTAGTGCTATTTGACCATACTATTTAATAGTGTAGACATGGCTGTAACTCTAGAAATACATGGAAATCAAATAACAGCACTGCTTTTCAGGTGGCTGCTTCCTTTCTATCCCAAGAGTCTTTTCACTTGGAAAACTTCTCCCACTTGAGAAGGCTGGGAATAATGATTACAGTTTGACTTTCTTTCATGGGAACTTTAATGGGATTCCATTGTGGTTTAACTTCAGTCAACAACCAAGCACCACGCAGTTGCTCGCGCACTTCCTGCTGGTGGTTTGGGGGAGAGAATCAGAAGAATAAAAATGAGAGAATTCCTGGGCTGAGATAAAGACAGTTTAATTGGTAAAGCAATAGCTGTGCAAAGCACACAAAGCAAAACAAGTAATTCATTCACCATTTCCCATGGGCAGGCAGGTGTTCAGCCATCTCCAGAAAAGCAGGGCTCCATCACACATAACAGTGACTTGGGAAGACAAACACCGTCNCCCCTCAGCTCTACACACTGCGCATGACACCATATAGTATGGAATATCCCCGTGGTCAGTTGGAGTCAGCCTGTCATGGATGTGTCCCCTCACAACTGCTTGCTGAAGGGGTGACCTGAGCAGCAGAAAAGGCCTTGGCTCTGTCCAAGTGCTGCTCAGCAATAGGTAGAACACCCCAGTGTTGTCAGCATTGTTTTCAGCACAATCCAAACCACAGCCTTATACCAGATGCTATGGAAAAAAAAATGATCCTATTCCAGTCCAAACCAGCACAAACTCAAACACACATACAAGGAGTAATGACAGAAGAAAAGATCAAACAGAAAAACACCTCTCAGTTCATAGAATCACAGAATCATAGAATTGTTTGTGTTGGAAGGGACCTTAAAGATCATCTAGTTTCCAACCCCCTCACCATGGCCAGGACACCTTCCACTTGGTCAGGGTGCCCAAAGTCTCATCTACCTTGGCCTGGAACAGTTTCAGGGATGGGGCATCCACCACTTCTGTGGGCAACCTGTTCTAGTGCCTTGTCACTCTCACTTTTCAGCCTTCTGATGTTTTCATTCTTGTGATGGAGTTTCTCACGCTGTTTTTTGTAAACATGCACATGTTTTTCTAACTGTCTTTTTGTTTTTCATTCCTTCTCCTGGGAGAAGAAAAGTTTGATAGACTTTGTCATTGACCAGTGTCGTTGGAGAGGTGGTAACTTCACCTTCCAATCCATGGTCGTTTCCAGAACCCTATATAATGTGAAAACCAAAATAAAGTTTCTCTTCTTCTTTGCCTTCTCTCGTGTGTGTGTGTCTGCGTTTGCCTCTGCGTTTCGTGTTGCTCGATAGAGTGACAGTGCCTCACCACCATCACTGTAAAGAATTTCTTTCTAATTCATAATCTAAATCTACCCTCTTTCAGTTTAAAGCCCTTCCCCGTTTTTCCATCCCTACATGCCCGTATAAAAAGCTCTGAATAAATAACACCAGCAAGAAAATCTTTATGCAGGGGGAAAGAGAAAAACAAATTTTCAGTTCTCATCTGAAAGAAGAGCTGCACAAGGGAGACAGAAGGTAACCACAAATGAAATCAGTTTCTAGGGCACTTGACCTTTACTGGGTATTATCAACCAAGATGAGAAAACCCTGAATAAATTCTGGGTCCAGTTCTTTTATTTTCTGTGCTAGAAGAGGTGGTAAGTCAGTAAAATCATACACTCACACACACAAACCTCTACATCCATACACACACTCTGGAGTGAATTTATTCCTTACATGGCTTTGCTGTGTCTCTTTTAACCAAGCAGGCAATAATATTTACATTGTGGGGGGCTCCCCAGGGAGATCTGTGCAAATTTCCTTGTCCGGGAGAAACTCTCTGACACTGCCTGAACTAAGGCACTGGAAATGAAGGCTTTGCAACTTCTTTCTCCTCAACTACCATCAAAAACCCTGCTAGGTAGGTAGAGCTGATTTTTAAGTAACAAAAGTAAGAGGTGTACAGAACCTCTGCCGGCAGAGCCAAGGTGCTTGCTCTGCACGCCCAGGTGCGGAAGGAGCATCCCAGCGGCCGCGCCCCGCGCTGCAAACCTGCTGACATCCACAGCAAGCAAATCGGCCCTGGGATTTCTGCCGGCAGAAATCCCTTCCTGATGTCTTCCTTTCTGAGGGCCACTGGGCCCCGGTTATCAGCCGGCACTTGGCCATGTTTTACAGCATGGTTTGTAAGGGCAGTTGTGCTATTTCTTAGTGCCATCAAGTGGCAGAATTTAATAATACCATTTTCCATAGTCGCTTCCGACCAGTGAAGAAATGGGAATAGACATCTCGTTGCCAGTAGGAGAGCAAAAAAAAAGCCCTCCAACAATCTAAGGCAGCAATATTTTGGAAGTGAAAATGATAATGGGTGTTTTCTGTTTCAAATGTTAAATTATCCAAGTAGGAGACAAGTTCACAACCGAGCAAAACCTTAAATGTATGTAAATCCATAAGGATCTATTCAGTGTAATGCTAAAAACATAGGAAAAAGATGGCTTAAGCATATATTTAATTTTAAGACCGTTTGCTGGCATATCTTGCTCAACAGGTGTAACTTGCAGAGCTGGAATCAATGATACTGGTAATTAACTCAGAGAATCAGTGGGTGGAAGGTGAAGTTTCCAGTAGGCTGATGCTACATGCTGTTATAATTAAATGGGAGCAAAAATATTCACCTCTTCCCAGTACAATATAATAATGAAAGTTTGCAAATCAAAACAAAGACAAAAAGTCTTAAACCATACTAAACCATGGCTGCAGTTTCATAAACTGCAGCCCTCCTTGAACACTCCCTTCAGGCATATTAACTTTACCAGCAGGTCACCATGGCAAGCACCAGCATGATGGAACCATTTGAAACAAGTATTTTCCCAACTTTTTCAGGTTTCTTTTGAATTTACCTGTAAATAATGGGAAAGTGGTGCAGATCTCAGTGAAATAATCTCTGGACTGATTTTCTGGACTGATTTTCCTTATGTTTTCCTCTAGATTTATGGAGAAATAAACATAGATACATTTCTGGAACATGAATTTATATTTGGAACATTCTCCAGATGGAATTATGTATAGCATAAAATAGCTGTTTGCAATTTAAAAAAAAAAATTATATTGCTAGTATTTTAGTGCAAATGCACTGCATCTATCAAGCTAACTGTAAATGTTGTTAGTATCAGAGAAGGAATCTCCTAGTATAAATATTGCAGTGAAGTTTATCTTCATTGGAAGTGCCTAAGCAACCTTTGGGAACAGGAGGGCTTCCATGCAATCTGTTTTGAGAAAGAAAGAGCAATGCAGCTAGGTGATCTGTAGCTGCAGTAAGGGCTGGGAATGTAGGTGCAAACAGGTAGTCTGTTCTCAGTGGAGAAAATCTTTTTGCTCATTTCAGAAGGCTCTGACTAACACAGTTTTCTCTCAAAAGCTATTATTTATGTAAAAGCATTGGAAAACTGCATGCTCAGTCCACCTGTTTATTCAGAGAGCTTGGGGGCAGCTCACTTGTTATAAAGGGCAGCTTGCTGTAAAATGAAAGCTGAATACAGTTTAACCATTTTCCTGTTTACAAACAGGACAATAAAATGTATCACCGTATAAATCAGCACATAAGTGCCATGTAAGGACAGGTCACTGCTGAGAGCAGCTCAAGCACTTGCCTGTAGCTCCTGATGCTACTCAGCATCTCAGGCTCTCAGTGGGATGCCTGTGGCTAATGGGTCCAGCGAGAGGGCACAGTCACCCCATCCTCTTCAAAGGTCAGCAGCAAGTACTTCTGCCTTCCTCTGCCTCTCTAAGCCATTTTTTTTCTCCCATTCCTGAAACACTACACAAATGTGTTCCCAGTGGACACCCCAGCTGCACTGCCCAGTTGGGGCACTGCACAGGCACCAGCAGTAGCAGATCCCTGTGCTAGATTCAGCCTGTATCCTATCGAAGACCAGTGGCACGTGACACCTTTCAAATTGAAGGTTTGCACCAATGCCACCAGTTTTACAAGGTTAGGCTTGAAAAGTGTTTAGATAGCCACTACTGAAAGGTTAAACCATATGGCTATTAGGAAAACATGCTAAAGACATGTTTTGGAGGACAAAAAGGTTGAGTTTAATTTAAATAAGTGCCTATAACATTAGGAGCTGTTCATTATCTTTTCTGGGAATTTCATCAAGAGTTGAAACACTAACCCTGTGTTTACACACTCAGTCTAACATTAGATATTTTTTCAGTAAGTAGATGGTAGAAACAAGCCTCCCCAGCTCTGCAGCCATATCAGTGAGACACAACAGATGGAGAATGTACCATCTCTTGCCTGTTATGCCTCTGTTACTTCAGTGGGGACACAAGAAATGAACGAACTCTTAGAGTGCAGATGGGCTAAAGAGGATCAGAAATAAGATGAAAAAGAAAGTGTGAAAGCCCCAGTAACCTACAGGGAACTCATCCATTTAGTATTTTATCCACTCTAGATTAAAAGGCTCATTGTGATTGCATAGCAGCCTCACACATTTCCCAAACAGGTATCTTCCTACCCTCTTCCTCATGTATCCATCACATGCCCTCAGAACGGTGTGAGATGATCCTGAGGAAAATTTTCTACTGAAGTGCAAGATATCCAACTAAATCTCTGTTAACTTGACAGCTTCTTCCAATTAGTCCTTCTTATTTAAGCACATGCCCTCTCTGCTACTGCAGACACATTCAATTAATATGAAGAAAAAAGTGCAGTAGACAAGCTTGACATTAATATAAATAAATGAGTGTCTTTTCTTTATGCACAAAGAGATCACAGTTCAGCCTTCAGTCAAGCTATCAGCTCAAGGGGATTTAAAAACAGATAAACTGCATCACTACAATCTCTGCAGTAACTAGAAGAAAGGTGACATTAACAAAAAAGCCAAAATATCTTTGAACATCATGTACCTTTACCTGGCTCTCTGGATAATAAAATTAAGAGTGATTTCAGTGTTTTCTACTGGCAATGATTTTCTTAATACTGACAATACTGTAAAAAGTGACAGGAAATTCGATAACAAGCATGGATTCCCTTCTTGCTCAGGGAAACACAAATCTGTCATGAACTTGGTCTTTTGCAAAAGAAGTGCAGAGTGTGCTTCCTGCCCAGAAAGCACTGTGCACAGTCAGGCTGTGTGTAAAATTCTATTAGGATGCATTCTTCTCAGCCATCTACCATGAGCACCTCTGCCATTTATTTCTCTCCATGCCAATCTTTCACTCTGTTCCATAGCATCAAATAGTTTCTTTCAGGTGGCCCAAGAGACAATGTACTCAAGCTGAACCTGCAGTGGTTTGTCCTCAAATAATATTTAAGACATCACCACCTCAATTTCTCATCTGTGAAAGGGCTTCTCCCACTAGCAACTTTTCTAGTCTTTCCTTTGCTGAAATGATGGGATAAAAAATCCAAATTTTTCTCTCACAAGCTTCAGCTATGTTGTCTGAAATATGAGAGGCTATTAGAGTAGACTATCTTTGCAAATATTACAGTGATTTGTCTGTTGAAAAGAATGGATTTCCTAAGTTAAAGTAGTGCTGCCCAGTGTGAAACATTTGCTTAATGTCAAAATCCTTGGTTGAATAGCCCAGAGTTCAGCTGAGGGGCCAGCCCTTTCAGGAACAGTAACTATAACCATTTCCAAGAAGGTTAATTATGGTCCCTGTTAATTAGAATTTAATCAGTGAGACATGTTCATAGGTGTTCCTCAAGGATGAGACACATAACACAAAACACTCTCATGATTGCAACAGGCATCTGCTAGACTGTTAGAAGCGTGGTTGTTCAGACCTCAGTTGAGGAAAGTACTTTTTTAAAAGCTGGCCATGTACTTCCATGCTTCATCATACCTGAACAAAATAGGAAAATATTTGCTTTACACAAGCAAGGAAAAGCCTCCAACTTTCTTTCCATCTTACGACATACCAAAGCCTGGAAAAAAATTGAAGACACATGCAAGAAGCATTATGAGACCTATAAACATTGGAGCCATAGTCAGTTATTTGAGAGTGCCCAGAAAAGTAATTTCAATAGTTTCAGAGCAAGTCATGTGTGTTCTGATTTAAATCAAGCATTGACCTGCTTAAATCCTCTTCTGTTTGTCCACAAAAATAATATAAAACATCTTGAAAATGGCAAAGCCAGAATAAAATTTATTGGAGCAAGAGAAAAAGTCCAGAAAACCAAGAACACAGAAAGGCTTACAAGCTACCATGACTTGAAATACACTAACTTGGGGTTTGGAAAAATTTCCACCACACTGAAAAAGAAAAAGGTATGTGAGAAACAACTGCTTCGATGTCTGAGAGCAGAGAAGGGAGAACTGTGTTCATGCCTGCAAGTCATGTTTTGAGTAATTTGCCCTGATCTCAGCAAAAATGGGAATTCAGCCAAGAGCCTTTGTTTGATCTCACTGCTAAGCTGCAGATAATCTGATTATCAACAGGGTTGTCTCTTAAAAGGTCTCAAGCACACTTTGAGTGTTAGCAGTGCCTGAAACAGCACTCCCTATATGAACAGCAGTGGTCCTTGCAACAACCAGGCCAGAAGATGCATAGGAGAGCTAAGCACGCCTCTCTGCTTTATCAAACTTTCATTATTTGGTGCCTCTCTTCACTCTGAGATGCCTCTGAATTTCAGAGATAAACCTGACCACTTTGAGAGCTTCCTGAAAAAACCCACAAAGTTAAACACCACACCAACAACCACAACTACCATCTCTTGATACCATGGTATCCAGTAATCTGGTTTTGTTCAGAAGTTTAGTACAGACCAACTATATTTGGACTTCTTAAAAGGAGAGATCATGCTAAAATCCAAGAAAATTTGCTAGATTGTCATCTCAACATTTTTCTTTGCTCTCTAGGTAAACATAGTCTGAAGTGCATCAAAGGAGGCATGGTTTAAAGATAGAGTCAATACATTAACAATTTGGATTCTTTCTTTGGGAGGAAACTGTTGAGCATCTCTTGGTTTGTGCAATGTTTGCTTTAAAACTTAAGGCTTATTTAAAACCTACACACTGTGGGTGTGATTCACCTCTTGACAGAAAAGCCACTGCCTTAGGTGATGTCAGCTAACCCATTTCATAGCTGAAGCATACACAGTTTGATATTAGAGCTCAGCTGATATTGTGGAGGCAATTTTAACTCAGATGTTAATGACTCTGAGAAAACACTTGCCTCCTGCAATGGCTCAGACACACTGACATCTGGAAAGACAGACTGAGGCACAGTCTGAGCTGTCCAGTCTGAGCTGTGCTGCAGGTCACCTGGGGGCAGAAGGCTACAAATCACTGCAGATCTAATTCAAAGCATAATGCAAATCTCTGTAAAAGAAAACAGTCAGGCTGTCTTCTTGGGAAGCTGCATGATTTCTAGTTGAATTACAGCCAGGACATTTTAACTACCACAAACATCTCCTTGAAGATCTGAGCTTAGGAGGGTTTGGTCTGCGCATTTACAACCTGGAGTTGGTTTCATGTGTGGATCAGGGCTGAAATTGGGGAGACATGTCAAATTGCCTCACCTGTCATGCAGGGTTTTAAGTAGGGTAATAATTGGAGGAGTTAAAACTTTCTTGGGTGGTTTTCCTTAGCAGCTTAGCTGCCTTCCTACCATGGCCACCATGTTCATCAGCATATGGACCCAGAACTTGAAGTTGCCCTGGGACCGCTTTAGACAGTTTTAAAAATAGCTTGAAAAACACAAACTCTCTTATAAGATTTTTTCTCTGGCTGAGCTCCTGCCCTGACACCTACCAGCACAGAGGTGGCTTAAATTGCATTTTTCCTCAGGTCATTTAAATAATTTAGAAACACTGAGCAGAGGGAGTGAATATTTTGTATTTTAAAGGTCTTTCAAGGGTCCCTGCGAGAGAATTAAGGGATACTGCTTGCAGTCGAGGGGAGATGGCATTACCTTTTCTCAAAACTCAGAAGAAGCAGCACTTAAGACCAAATGTTCCAGTAACAAAATATTTAAAATAACTTCGTGCTTCACTGAAAATGTATTTCCCATTTTCCACAAGCACAAATAGAAAGACCATGCGTTCTCGATCTTGTATAACAAAATGTTTTTCTGCATTTCTTCATCTATACCATTCACATATAAGACACTCCATGCCATAGAGGTTTCCATAGCAACAGAACAGAATCTTTAACAATAGTAGCTGTTCTTTCCCCAGGTATAATTATCAGCTGGTCATAGCTTAGCCTTTGAAATTAAGCTTCTTGTCTTTATGGAGCTGCACATCTAGAGTGAGCAACAATTTTCCACTCAGCTTACATGAATGATGCCTTAACTCCAATTAGCTCATTTAGAAATAAGTACAGGAATTTTAGCAGCAGAGAATACATTACTGTGTCTGAGTTCTTCAGAAGCTTTGAAGCATGTATCCACATCTTCCTTTCCTACTCTCAGGAATTTATTAACTTTGTCACAGGAAACAGGGAGGAGGCAGAAGCATGTAGAGAATGAGAGTCTTTCCATAATCATACAGAAGTGCTGTGGCAGAGCAGACACTGAGGTGAAGGTTTACATTGACAGGCTTTTGCCCTGTCTGGCGCACCATCTTGTGGAGCACCAATGAGATGCAGGTGATTGCTTTTGTTCAGTTCAATCTCCCATCCAAGCTATGCTAAAGTTAAAACTAATTTTGTTTCCTCCTCCTCCTCATTTGCTGGCTACTTGGATATTTTTTCTGAAGGTCAAACCTTTCCCTGTATCCATTGTAAACAGCCAGTGTAACTCCATCCTCACTTCTGTTACCACCATAGCTGGTTTCTGAGTCCTTTGACTTTGTATTTTCTTGGACTCACTTCTTTGCCCAGCACTCTGCAGGAAGGACAGTGCTGACCATGCTGTGTGTGATCAATTTTCATCTTCCAAAGTCTTTTTAAAGCACCTGCTTTGGCCTAAGATTCCACTCATCAATAAAGAGTCTTTTTATCTTTTGTCTCAAACTGTTATTTTGTCTTGATTAATGTAGCATTTATTCAAGATACAGAGCATTTCATATTGCATTTCTTAACTGCAGTGTACATTTATGCCACTGAAATAGTAAAAAAGGCATAAAGGATACAGATGTCATTCCTGTTTTGGAAAATGAATGCAAAAAGACAGATGGATGCTGGTTTTCCCAGGCCTGGAAGGAGTGCAGACAAGCTTCACAATCTGGCACATATCAAGCAGAGCTGGTCCAACAGGAGGGAGATCTTCCTCCCTCCAGAGAGTTGTGGCACTATGGCTCTCCAGTAGACTATCCTAAAGAAGACACTGCTAAGACCTACCTGGCCTGACCCAGATAATTTAAACCAACATTTTGTTCCACCCTCAACTGCCTTCTCTGCTTAAAAGTACCTAGTCCAAAGCTGCTGAGGTAACATTGAGAGGAGGAGGTTTCAAAGCAACTCACTCCATTGCAGTACCATGCAACATATTGGGTCTGTGAGCTGTCCAGGTTAGAGCTTCCCAGTCTCAGTCCAGCAGCTGAGCTGCAGCCTTTGTTTTCTGGAAAACCACAGCAAAATCAACCACAGACCCAGGAGGGATGTGATGAATCTGAAAGTATATTGATTTTATTTTATGGGCTATCACAGCAGATGCTTTCAAGTTAACATTTTCACCACAAATATTCGTTTTAATGTAACTCAGTTGCTCTTTGGTAATTCAAAAGATGATCAGTCACTTGACATGACAAGGCACTGAAGCAGCGAGTAAATAAAGGAGACAGGTTCTGCTGCTGCCACGTTACCTCTGTTTTGTCACACTGCATGTGTCACCAGGGAGCAAGGATTACCTTAATTACCAATTGCTTTAATCTCAAATACCTATTATGGAAAATAGTGGGTCATGTTCATTTATTTTGTCAGAATGACAAGGGGATCACTTTTAATACTTGGTAGTGGCTTGGGGAGCCTGATGGAAAGGGAGGCAGGAGTGGAAGAAAAGCAAATCCACAAATTTCAGTTTCAGAGGAGCTGTTGTCATTCAAAAAAAAGTATGAGATGGCTTTCAAACTGCTAGGTCCCTTCTCTTAGTCTATCAGAATTTCTACACTGATAATGAGCTGCCCTGAAATGTCACTGTCTTACATTTCAGCAGCTTATAATGGATGCAGCTGGCAGGAAAAGTTTATTACTTTTACTTCTGCTTTTCCAAAATCTACTGTAAACTTTCAAATATCTCTGATAAATTAACATGGAAAGCAAATGCTCTCCTAGCCCATACCCTTGGAAATACCATGGAGAGGTATAACTAGACATATTTAGTGATTAAAGTATTTTTGAAACTTCTGAGTTTGATACCCCTTTTGGACAAGATATTGAGCTTAGACGAGTTTAAAAGGGGAGACTCAGCATTGTGGTACTATGTTGTGTTGCATGCCTCTCTGCCCCTCCACCCCAGTGTCTCTCTTTAAGGGCCAAGGGAAGGTCTAAATTCAGGTAGTTTCATGTACCTTTGCTTTGCCTGTGAAACTTCCTGCCTTCTCTCTGGTCTTTGCTGTCAAAGCTAAACACTATTTGTTCCATCTCAACCATACAGAAAAACAAAAGTAAACTCAGTTTTGACTTATCTGTTGGGTTTTTTTGTTTTGTGTGGGTTTTTTTTAACTCAGATGATCTCAGCAATCCACTTCCCAGTTCAGTCTCACGGAGAGCTGATTCAGCCCAAGTGAGGAAACTGTGAATAAATAATTGAGGACACAGATTTCTTAACTGTGCTTCTATGATATACAGAGAGCTGTACAATAGCTTATAAATTGCAAACTAATATCTCATGAGATTACAGAGAATTCAATGCCTTTCTTGACTCGCACAAGAGCATTTTTCCAGGCTAAAAAAATCTCAAACAAGAGATGTTGCTAATTAGGATTTTCCTTATCTTTGTACCTTAAAGAAATAAGGAAAGTCTGAAGTTCATCCCCTTTAACTCCTCTGAGTTAATGGGTACTTACAACTAGATCAAATATACACTGAAACTGCTGGAGAATGGGGGAAGGTCAAACACAAATGCTCTCTCTATCTTTTTTATTCCTGACTGGAAATGAGAATACATGAGGGCACACATTCATAGCTGTTGCAGGACATGGTTGTCACAATCTCTTGTTAAACCTTGAAAATTTTTTGATCTTTTTGGAACTTTCACAGCACCGGCAGGCCCTGGCAATCCCAATGCAAAGCACTGGCCAACCCCTCCCAGGTAAATGATATCAGCAATACAGATTGCTGTCTTCTCAGCACTCAGCAGGTATTTACGTCAGCACTTCAGCAAGGCAAAGCTCCCAGTCTCAAACTCTCTCAGTCTCCTGTGTCCCTGGTTGGATTTTCCAGGCACTTCACAGGGTGGTACCATGGTAGCATGGCAAAGACTAGGCAGGGGCTACTGGCTTTAGAGACCCAGGCCCACTGGTGCTCAGTGTGCTCCTGAAAAGAAGGTGCAGTGCTGGTGTGCTTTTGCTGATCTGGCCCACACACCCAGTCCCTGTCAGCTGGCCCTGTTTCTGATGTGGTTTTACAGCATATTTCAAGCCCATCCATCTCTCTTAAAGGCCTCCAAAATTTGTCATTTCTCAAAAGCTACTATGACAACAACTCCAAAGTCATAAAAAGGTTTCTTGATTGTCTGGCTTCTTTCTTTCCTCAACTGTCACTGTAAGGGCAATGAATGTGTTTGTTTCTGTAGGTTTTTTTGTTTTTGCAAAGGAGAAACAAAAAAAAAGGATCAAAAGTATTCCAGAAACAATAACAAAATGCATTTCTGAAAACACATTTACATTTTGAGGCACACTTGGCAGAGTAAATGTTCCCCTGAGATTTCAAAATCAGAGGCAATGTAAGTTTGATAATAACAAACTACACAAGTGCAAGCCACAAGTATGCTTAACATTTTGTGTGACATTTCTGAGACAGCTTTGAAGGCTAGCTATACTTTTATTTGGATTCCTCAAAATAGCTTCAGGCAGTCATAAATGTAACTTGAACTCTGCCTTCCAAGAAAACTAGTTGGAATCAGTAACTTAAACTATTGCTCTTGCTTCAAGCAAGGGCAGATTACAAGGAGATATTGTGCCACATAAACTGCCTTCATTCTCTACACCTATTGTCTTCTGAAGATTTTTCAAGATTATATTAACCAGAAATACATCCCTGGAGAGCATTTATCTTTTAATAAGAACTGCAACATCTGAGTTATGTTTGTTTTCTCTTTTTTTAAGTTCCAAGTATCCAGATGCTTTTGTGTATGAGAGTCCAAAAAAATTTAATTTCTAATGCCTTTTATGCTCTGACTGCCAGATACCACAGAGAAAACTGGATTACAAACAGACTGAGCAGCTGTATGTATTTAATTCCAGAGCAGCTTCTTTTTAGCTCTGAAATTTATGCTAATTTAATAATTTATTTTTCAAAACTTGTTGAGGAGGTTGACATCTTAGGTTTGTCAAGTTGCTGTGGTTGCACTTTGATATCTTGAAACCAAGTCTTGAAGAGAAGAAAAATGGTTTGAGACAGAGTTGTGCTGTGACTCTACCTGGCACTGTTCCACTAAGGATAAGTTAAGGGGGATGGGCAGACCTCTTAGGCTCTTTAATGGCAACAGAAGATTCTCTGCCCCTTCACAGGACTGAGCTTTGACCCCAAGTTAGGGACCATCATTAGGGAATGTACATTCAAACACAGATGTACATTTCATCCTCCTTGTTGAATCAACACACAAGACTATCGACACATGTCTGCTTCACAGTAGTTTTTGTAATAAATAATACAGCCAGAGAGGCCCTCTGTGGAAAAGCTCCCTTCCAGATATTGGCACTATCATTCCCTGGACCCAAGGTTTTGCATTACTCCAGGACTTCATTTGATTACATATCAAATGGTAAATTTCCCAAATCAACTCGAAACTAAGATGTCAACGTACTAATGTTGCTCTGAGAATTTATTTAAAGCATAAGAGCAATTATTACAGCTTTCTAAATATATTTAGACATTATGACCTGTTTGCCCAAAAGTACTAAAAGAAAATTTGCAATGTGATCATCACAAGGAAATTATAACAGCATTTAATCCCCTTAGTATTTTCTATACTACTTAACAATGACAAATCACATATTCCCTTGAAGTCACCATGCCCAACAGCATGCCTGGAAGACATAGCATGTGCTATTGCACATAGCAGAACTTGGCAGGTCAGAGCAGAAACACACTGGAAATACACAGCAGTTTTTTTTAGGGACAGAGCCCTACATTCTCTGTGGAAAAAGTTGTTCTCATCAGTTCATGCATCCATTGCTATTTTTGGCACTTAGCCGTGACAGCAGCAGTTTTCAGACCACAGTGTGACACTCACCTCTTCACTAATCCTGATGGATTTGTAAGGTCACTTGGACTCCTCTTGGGGTCTGATCCTTCTGAGCAGGAGTTTCTGAAAGAGAGCAGAGTTATTGCTCCCATATTGCCCCACATGAACCTTGTGCCATGCAGCATCTCTGGTTCACCAAGAGACCACAGAGACTGCAGAGATGAGCCATCCCATATTTTGGGCAGTAAACACATCAAGATCTCCTATGCCCACAGATACAGCACAGCTGTCTGAGAGCTGCTGGGTGAACTAAAGTGAAACAAATGGGTAAATTAAGAGCAGCTCTTCCCCCAAGCAATTGAGATACCAAGAAGAAGAGAGGCAAGGAAGGGGACTCATGGGAATCCCCAGGACTGCTGCTGCCATTGAAGTGGCAAAGGTTCGCTTGCACAGAGCCGTGTTGGATATGTTGACTTTTGCTTTCAGTTTTCAGCTTGAGCCTGGAAACAGCCAAGGAAAGCATTGCCTCAGGGATCTCCCTGTGAGATGAACAAGTGTGAAGTTAGGGCAGGGTGAGAGGAAAACTTTGCCATGAGAGTCAGGGATTCAGAGCAGGGTTGAGCAGTGGCAGTGGAGGACCAGAGCTCTCTTTGCATCCAGCTCCCAGGCACTTCCTTCTCAGGCTGAAAGAGATTTCCCCTGGCTGCTCTCAAGGGCTGATTTCCCAGACCCTATACCACGTTTTCCCTGTACACTGTCACATTAAGATGCAGACTGGGTGGGCATGGGCACAAAGAGGGGTACACAAAGCTAGCAAGGTCTTGGGAAATAGTGAGTAAGGTGGAACTAACAGCTGTTAGTCAAATTTCCTGCACAAAAAAAACCCCTTCTTGCTTCAGCACTGTATTTCTCAGTACATTTAGGAGGATAAGTAAGAGCATTCAAGACCACTTTGAGTTTTTATAGATACCTGAAACACATTCAGAGAACAACACCAACATACTTCACTACTGTGATCTAAATATGAAATTTTGTGCTGCATTCCCAGGTTGTAACCTATTAAGGAACATGACAGTATTTCAATGATTTGTTAAGTTGGAATTTCCTTTCACATAATTATGCTGCCTTCTTCTTAGCCTATCTTTCTATTACTGATGTAAATCCCCAAAAAATTAAATAGAAGCTGGAGCAACATTTAATAAGCAATTATTGCTGCTGATAAAGACATAAACTCCTCAACAGCAATAAAAATAGTTTCATAGTTCATACAAGACATGTGATTCATAGTTCGTGCCAAGACGTGATTTCAAAGACAAACTTTCTGTGTCATCTGACAACTGTTAGATCAGAAGCCAGAGGAAGGAGCTTCTCTCTTGGATTAGGATAGCACGCAGCTGTGGGCAGAGCTCCCCTTAGGAAGCTCACACCGTAGTTGCAGACTTTTTTGTAGAGCAGATCTCTGTGGCTCTACAATTTTTTAAGGGCTGATGAGCTTCAGCTTTCACTGCAGTCATGAAAAAGTCAAAGGGATTATTCACTGATTCAGGAAGCATCTGTCTAACAGCAACTTATTAAGCAAAATAAATCTCTTTTTTAAGTCAAACTCTAGTCCTTCACTGCTTAATTGTCTGTGAATAACCTTGCCCACTCTTCAGAAGACACATCAGAAGAATGAGATATGCTAACAGTGCAATGGCTAACGCCTGTCTGATGCAAAGGATATTATTTAAACACAAAATTAGGATGTTTTTCTTTACATGTAAAAAATGGAAAGGTGATAGAGGAGTGAAAGGTTCTGCAGCAGTTACATCGTTGGCAAAGAGTATCGTATTTCCCCTTAAACAGTCACCAGAAGGTGAAGGTAACTCAGGCTCTTGTTAATAGAGCCCTTGGGGCAGATTAGAGTGAAATTACTCTAAATGATTTGTGGGGTTATATATATATTTATATATATATATATATAAAATAAGTGCAATACTTATTTTAGAACAATTTGGTTGCAATGGAAAGCAAGTATGTAACCATTTTGGTTGTTATTATTATGTATAGCAATATTGCAATACAAAAGCATAAAAATATCCCTTAAAAAATGTATAAGGGGAAAGGAAAGTAAGAAAGAAAGGAAGAAAGGAAGAAAGGAAGATTAGAAACATCCTACCCTGCTGACTCAGCAAAGCACCCTGGAGCCTCCACAAATAGGCAATTGGTTTGAGCCATTAGCCATTAACAGTCCAGTCTCTCACGACCTACAAACAGTATTTGTACAGTGTCATGGCATGAATTTATGGTTTTATTCATTTAAATGTAATTGTCTTACAATAAACCATGGGGCCTTGACCACAGAGGAAGAGCATGTAACATCCCATAAGTCTGTACCCAGAAATACAACTGTCAAGTAAATATGACACGTCAGAGATGATCAAAGGCGATCTTGGCATTCAAAGGACAGAAAAGGCAAGGAAGCATTTTAAGGTTATTTTTAAGGCTGTTGCTCAGTAAGGGTAGTAAAGAAAAAGCAATCATTAGAGCACATCTCAGTTCAATATCCCCAAAGTCTTTGTGGAGGAAGATTCTTATTCTGCACGTATACAAACCATACTTGACTGACACTTCCCCTAAGAGAGATTTGCAGACATAAAAATCCCTCAGAGTCCCATACCTACACAGGATCACTCATAGCCTTCCACTAGCTATCACTAAATATGATGCAAATGGTAATGAGTGGTTGAGGAGGAAGAGGTCCATAAGAACTGAACAACTGGACTGAGCTAACGTTACCCAAAAATCAGAGAGTGATATCCAGTTCTTCCTGTAGTTTGGCTGGGAGAGAAGGAATGCCATCCAGTCATGTTCCATCCCTTAGGGAAGTCCTGCCAGGAGCAGTTCAGCTGAAAATGAGCAGCAGCAATGGGAAATAAATGGGTCATATTGGACTGCCTCTTTCAGCAGATGCTGCCCTCAAACCGGGCAGCATCTGCTGCACCAACTCATCTGTGCATCTCTCCCATAAGTGGCTTTTTGTCTTGTCCCTCCAGAATAGCAGTCTGCTTTAGAACTGTGTTCCAGACCTTGTTATGGCATTTCTGACACCTAACAAGAGGGGTGAGGGTATTTTGAGACAAGGTAGGAAAGTTAAGTTTAAACCCACCAATGAGCAGGACATGAGCCTTTGCTTTGTGCTGGAGCAGCACAGAACAGGTTCAGCAAATCACAGTCTCTGGCTGCTGCATCCTGCAGTAGGATCCAATCCCTAGTGCATGCTGGCCTGATACTGAGACTTTATTGGGTGAAAAAACCTTTCCTCCCACATCCCACCAAGACATCTTTGACAACAGTACTTTGCGAATCAAGGAGGGCAACAGCTCACCAAAGAGGGGCGGGGAAGTGCTCAATTTCTTTCCAGTGCAATGGGGGAAGTAAAAATATGAAACCACAGTGACTCTCACCAAAATCTGACAGATCAAATCATACTGGGATTTGAAATTTAGTTTATTGACTTCACATTATCTTTAATTTTCATCCCAGTTAGCTTGCTTTCCAGTTTGCTTCCAACTGGATTTTACAATACAGAAACATATTTTTTAAAAAGTTCTTGCAAGACATGCCCTTTGCAGGCTCAGAGGAGTCTGAGAGTTTGAGGTAGGCTGAGATAAGCTCTCAGAGGAATGAATGCTTATCTGAACCAACCCTTCTGAGGTTTTTCATGTAACAAACAAGAACCTTAGCTGCAATCAGGGTTATAAGGGAGCAGGGATGGCCTTGGGACTCGATGGTCCAGCCATCATGCTTCTATTTCTGACTCTAACTAAAGTCTATCCATCTGACCTTTGGCCAGCCATTTAGCCTACCTCCCCCAGTCCATTGCATTTAAAAGGAGATAGCAGTACTTCCTTTTCCTTTAAATATTGATCTCTGCTAACTGTCCTTCATGCAGCTGGAGTGGGACAGCTAACTGCTTAATAGGGAGAATTCCCCAACTCTGTTGGACCCTTCCCAAGACATTGTTGTAATATTAAAAGCATAGTTAATTAACAGTGTGGAAAATTGCAAAACCATTCCCTTCCTTGGGGAGTTCCTTAATTTCCATCACAAGTTTGTTTACAAAATGCTTTGGGGTTTTTTTTAAGTGACAAACCCTACTTAATAAGGCCATTCAGCAGAGAATTTAGAATTATATATTTAATTAGAAATAAATTCTTGAGAGTTTTGGGCACTGATGTTTTTCAAAGGAAAACATAAAACATACTCAGGAAAGTGGTACTAGATTGTGTAGTGCCTTTTCATGTCATCTGATCATTTCATATATGCAAGCTCATATCTCAAAGTGGTGGTTCCAGAAATTTAGAAAAGTCCAAAGATATGTTTGAATGCCTGACCTGTGAGAGCATCAATTAGAAGAGATGTGTGCTGAATTTCCCTCTCGCATTGAATTCCTACCAAGTTTTACTGAATTTTTTTTCCTGTTCCAAATATTTTAAGTGCTTTGTAACTTATGTGCAAAGTAACTTTGTAACTTAAGTGCAAAGTAACTTATGGTTGAAGCTAAACTGAGCTTAACATCAAGCTTTCATACTGCCTCTTGATTTGACACATGTTCCAATACTCATTAGAAGACAGACTGATATTATGTCCTTTAAGACTGATGTGGCAACGATGGGTGTCGTTGCTGTTCTAATACATATATTCAAGATTTTGGCATAGGGATACCATTGAGTCTTAACTTTCAGCTTCTAACACTTGTTTTATACATTCTCCAGTCAATAATCTGAGATAGGATATGTGTCCATTCAAAAATGCATCACTGGAAATATTAGGTCAATGCAGATCTTCAGACAGGTGTTTGTTTTAAAGCTAAGACCTTAGCAGAGCATAATAAAAAAATTGCAAAAGCAGCTTTTTTAAACCAATTGTATGTATGGATATGAAATTCTGTATTAACTGTATTTTTGACTTTAGTGGAAGTAAAGTAGATTGATGCCACTGGGATAAAGAAAAAAAGCACATTGTCAGAGTTCTATAATTTACCGCCAACCTCTGCATGGCAATGAAAAGCTCTGCTGGTGGTTGAAAGCAATATGCACATCATGTGGGAGCTGACAAAATTACCCAAATAAAAGCATGAAAACAGGAATTTAATCAGAAATTGTACTTAATAGCAAATTTTCTTTAATTCCTGGGTTTTCATTCCCAAAGCGTTTTTTTTCACAGATTGTGCAGCTTCAATGAGCAGACAGAGGGAGGGTTCTTTTCCTTCCTACCATACATACTGCCCTACAGCACAGCAGTTGGTGAACTTTTACGGGGCAAGTGCAATGAGAAATTAACTCCTCCCATTCTAGGGGAGCCCCAAACCCATTTTGTCACTAGAACTTTGTTCAGGAAAATGTGTATCTTCTGGGGAAAATAAATTCTGTAATACAGAAAGATAGCATAAACTTCGCAATTTACTTTGCAGAAGAATGTAGATATCGTGCATAACTTACATTTTTTTCAAGAGATATTTTCTTTGTGAATCTCTTAAGAGTAAAGTCCAAAATATCCCACTATGAAATCTCAACTTGTTTATGATTTAACAGTAAAGTGTGAATCCAACGTTGTGAGCTCATCTTGGCCTTAATTGTCTCTCTGGTGACAGTGGTTTAATCCACGAAAGATTACTGAGACAGCTGAAGTCTGCACTTTAAGCCATGAAAATCTAACTAGGCATTTTTAAGTTTGTGCTCAGGACTGGAGTGAGAGGTTTTAATTTCCATGCCTCTGTTTCTGCAACTTCCTCCTCCCTGGCTCAGAGAGGCACAGCCATGCCCTCTTCCCCATCTGCTCGTGTCCATGCAGAGCACACCTGCAAAATCTGCTTTTCTAGTCCAGTCTTGACTACTTCTTTCCTCTTCCAAGATTTCCCATATTCTGACCCACCTGACTGACCTATTTTTCTGAACAACACCAAGAGACTGAGAGGCTCACGCTGCCAGTTTGTATCACATACCCACTGAGTTTCAAATTACTACACTTTTATGTATGGGAGGTGACCAGAAAGCAGCAACTTAAAATGGGCTCAATGACTGCATTCAGATTACTTCTTAAAACTTTCCTTACTATGACTACTACCACAAGCCATGGTCTCTGTGCTAAGTTTGTTGATTATTGCATTGATTATTGTGGTCTACACTTTGGGGTTTTTTTCTTTTGCCATGTAGCAGGGTTATACAGTCCCCGAGGATGTTTTTTTATTTAGTTCTATTTAAAGCTTCCAGAACTATGTAGATATAGTTTACAGCGGGCAGTAGATGAATGCAATGCAGTAGAATGTTTTTAACTAGCATTGCCAACTGTGTTTTTGGTGCTGGTGTATAAAAGCAGTATGATCCATCTATGAAGTTTTTAAAAAGTAAAGCTCCGCTATTTTTGGGTAAGAACATTTTCTTTACAGTACTGGAGAGCAAAACTAAAGCACTCATTTTCCCACAGCACCTATTTCAAGAAGAGATGAAAATAAGAATTGAGAAGGGGGTCACTATGAAACTAAGAACTGAGAAGGGAATCACATAGAAAACAGCCCAATAAAGAAAATTAAACAATAAAATATTACTACATTACTGCTCACAATTTTACCAGATGTTGGATACCATGGCTGTGTTTCACAACTGTCTCATACTTGGCTTTTAGGAGAAGGTGACCATCTGTCTATATGGAAATACCTAATAATTTTGGTTTTTTATTTGCAGGGGGAAGGCACATTTCCTTTCCAAGTTTCAAATTCACTGAACTTTGCAAGCTACACCATAGAGTTCTATTATTATACTTTCAGGGGGTTTTTTTGTTTTGTTTTTGTTTTGTTTTTTATTCCTAGTGTATTACTAAAAAACCTTCCAGTTTTCTGATGAAGGGATGAATAAAGGGAGCCATAGGGGATAGCTGAAGGCCTAGAACCTAGAGCACACTCTGTGTTCTTGCAAATACTAACACTTAAATTAAGTCCATCCTATCCTATCAAATGCATTGTTGGCAGGCCAATGTCCCTCCCAACAACTGTGATTGCAGACAAAGGGTAAATATTATGCAGGAAGACATAATAGTAACACAACCCATTGGGAAAGGAAAAACAAGGGACATTCCAAGAAACTCTTTGGCAGGAACATAGGCTTGCTCTGGAACTCAGCCTTGCCTAGAAAAGTTCACAAGCTACCTGAGCTTCACCCCTTAGGCCTGTCTTGAAAACAGACATCGCTGCCCTCCAAAGCACACAGACACACTGCAGACTTTATATTTCACCTCAAAGTGAGGTTGAATAGACATGCAATCAGCTTTCAGTGCTAATGACCTTTATCAGGTAATTCCAGTCCATTCACACCCCCTTGCAACACAGACCCTGACCAGATGGCACCTACATCCAGGAGTGATGAGAAAGCCCTGAAAGCCCCTGGGAAGCCAAAAGCCCCAAAAGCCAGCTCCTGCACCAGAGGGGCCAGAAGCTGCACCAAGCAATCACCAGCTTCTTGAGAGCAGCCCATGCACAAGAGCATTTGGGCTCTTCCATCCTCCACTGGGTGTAGGATAAATCTTGCAACCTTACTGCCAGCCGAGCCACCCCTCCAGCTCCCGGTACTTCCTTTCCTGCCAAGACCAGGAACAGACAACAGCCAAACCACTTAACTGAAAAACAAGAGGATGAGAAGACAGCAGAAGGGAAGAGTAACAAAACAAAGCAACCCCCAAACAACAACAACAATAGAAAGATGAATGGAAAATATATGAGAAAGGAAACATACAGGGAAATTATTTAAAAACTGCCTGGGCTTTAATGTTGCATCCTGCCATACAAACTGGATATGCTATTGCATGGGTTAATGGAGAACAGGAAAAATATGTAAAGTTACTTTAATTCTTTGCTTGCTTGCTTTTATTGCTAGAATATCTCTAATATAAAAAATACATATTTTCAGCTCATTTGTATTATTTACATAGTTTAATATCAAGGACAAAATAGCTTTAAAACCACCTTAGTTACTGCAAGATAAAATAACTATTAACTGAACCCATATAGGCTAAAATAGAGTTGAGCTACAGGGTTCAGCTGCAGCTGCCAGGATGTAATATTTGCTGAGCGCAATTATTGTTTGTGCTGGCATGGAAACTGCTTTCAGCTACAGCCTCTTAGGCCTCTGGCCAATTATGGCAATAGAAAATCCCGTTAGTGTCAACAGGCTAGCTAACTTATTCACAAAATGGTTGTAGCTCAGCTAGCATATGTGTTTGACAAGAAATTAAATGGAAAGAGCATGTCAAAACTGCATCTGTCTAAAGATATGAGTGAAGAAAAAAACCCACTGTCTTTTTATGAAGGGAGCTGATGTTCCACAATTTTGACTGATGTCACTGCAGAGTTTCCAACCCTGAAAGCAGGTCCTTCCTCAACAACACTACATTTGTCAGGAGCAAGCTGTAAGAAACCTTTCATCTTTTTCTCTGAAAAGATGACTAGTCTCATGTAGGGAAAGAACATACTACTGATGTAGTATGTCTTGATGTTAGCATGCCTTTGATACAGTCCCATTTCTGTTCCCAGAAAAGATCTTGAAATAAAGCCTATAAGGTTTTATATGCACATTTATATGTTAGACTATCTGCTTTAAATGAGAGGGTCATTCAAGTCAGGTCACACAGTCTGTCCCAAGACAAATCTATTTCATATCTTTATCAATGACTTGGGTGATGAGTTAGCATGCAGGTCATGCTAAGATGAGAAGATTAGGATTTAAAATGAATGTGAACAATTGGAGCGATAGTCTGAAAATTATAAAATTCAAAGTACAAAGGACCATGCCACAAGTAAAACTGAATGATACACATACGCCATGGAAAACAGCCAAGATATGTTCCAGTCCTGGTGGCTTTTGTGGCTCAAAACCTGAAAGTGAAGAGACACTGTTGCAAAAAAAGGATATACTGAAAGTATATCCTATATGAACAGTTCTGGCCTGGGTAAGTCCTATACGGGAAAAAAACATTGCCAGACAGAGAAAAGCATTACAGTCTGGAGAATACTTAAGACCAGCTGGAGTTTGAGTGGGTTATTCTCAAAACTTCGGGCATAATTCAAAGAAGAACAGACACAATTATAAAACTTTTAAAAAAAGGTAGGGAAATAACAATAAAAAATGGCGAGGCTGGGGGGGGATGGCGGTGGGGCTTTTTCCAAAAATGGAATGAAAGGATACATAAACCAGAGGACAAAGTTACAGAGTGCGTCAAAAAAAGAGGATAGCAGTAGACTGCTGTTGAAAGCTAGAACCATAATTCACGTAATTTGCAGCTAGGGCCACAGGCTAGAGAGCAGGGAAGTCTCAGCACACCACTCATTACATGGTACCCCAGGGAAGCAGTACCTCAGGAGGCTACTGGAACCTCGGCCTCAGGAGGGTTTAAGGATAGGTTATTTTGACATGTTCAAGAGACACAGCTTCTCCTGACCCTGCCTCAGAGGAGGCGTATTGGCTAGACAGCTTCCTGAAAACTTTTCCAGTGACATTTCTTTGATTTCTTGTATTACTTTCAAATGCTGGAAAATACCTACAGCGAGAATTATAGCTGTCCAGAGATTGTTATTTATGTGGTCACAGCAGAGGGACAGTGAATGACAAAGACCATCTGGGGTATTTGTGAAGGAGTTAAAAGAAGAAATATTCTTAGGCAGCACAAAATAATTCAGCAAGTAAAAAGAGCAGATCTCCAGAAACTGAATGTCCATCTCAGCCTCCCTTCAGCAGTTACCTGCATAAAATTGTTAATGCAATAGGGAAAAGAGTCCTTGATCTTGATTTCAGCACCATCAGTAAATTTATAAAGAGAGAAGAGTATTTCATATTCACTGAGACAATAAGCCAGTGAGAAGGTAACAATACCACCTTTTAAGAGTGTTTTCAAAATAAACCTAATGTTTCTGAGTAAATTTTTTCTCTAAGATACTCTTGTAGCCTAAAAGTCTTTCAGTACTCTGTGAACTTTTATAAAGGTACAGAAAATTACTTCAATTAAGTATTTTTTTAGCCCGATGATGCTAACTTAGTTTTGTTCAACACAATAAACGGTCACAGAAGACTTGGCATTTAGGTAAATTTCCCTAAGTTGTACTGGAATATTACTAATATCTGAAGCAGAGTAATCCCCTCACATTTTTAGCACTACTTCTCTCAGTAACTCCAAATAATGGCTAGAGCAGTAAACTGAGTGATTTGCTTTCACTTTTCCTGCTTTTTTTCCTCGTCATTTTGGCTACTAGGGTTTAAACGCCGTTTCCTTACTCCCAGCAAGCAGAGTTAACAGGAGCAGCATATCTGCTCCTTATCCTCTTTTACCAAGTAGGTTATAGGAGACATTCTTTCTCCTTACACTTCAGCTGGTAGTGAATACTTCCAAGCTACATTATTATTTAGAGAAGTGAATTAGGGATAGAAATGTTTATTTATTTTTGAAAAACATGACCCTTTTTAGTAATCAAAAAATAGGTGGACTTTGCTTTTCCAAATTCTCAGTAGCCAACAGTGCCATTAACACAGTTTCTCTCAGGCTTAAGCTGCCAAAATTTCTTCTAATTCATCTCCCTAGTTTGCCTACTGCTTTCTGCTTTTGTTTTTCCTCCCTCGGGCAGACAGGCTCCAGTAACCTACAGCCATTACCTTCCCTTGGGTTCAGAGCCCAGAGAAAGTCCCAGTGCGCCATCATCCCACCTTTTCCCTGCTGATTTGTGATATGGGAGATGTTTCTTAGTTCTTTGGGTATGACCGAAGATACACTAAGTTACTCTGCTACTGATTAAATGAGATTATTCTCTGCCTCCATCCAGCTCAGGGAAATCTGCCAACTACAGCTGCCCTGTGTGTCCTCCATCAAGGGGACCTCAGGAAGTGCTTAGAAGATAAAGCAGTTGCTTTCTTACTAAAAATTTGTGAAGATGGGGTAAAAATCTTACTTCTGTTGCTATAAAATTAGAATTGTGAGTTCCAGCATTCCCAGGAGGTGCTGAAGCCCCAGCACATTTAAGGGAGTGAATCTATCAGTGCTTTGCACAACGCCTGGGGACCCTCAGATAGAAAGCCCTGTTAGAACTTCAAATGTCGGTATCGTGACTCTGCCAAATGCGCAAATAAGCACTACAGAAAGACAGGAGAACACATCTCTGTAACGTTGTTTGATTGTAACCCATTATCTGAGTATCCCTGAGTGCACTGTACTTCTGCAATCCACTGATTGAAGAAGAGTGCTAGATAATAAGTGCTGTTGGAAGCCATTGAAAAATCAGCAGGTCGCTGTCACACAACTAACTATAAGTGAAAACAGATAATGCCACCAAGATAAAAGCAGCATGAATGGAAGAAACAGTGTGTGGGTGATTGGAAAAGAAAATTAATCAAAAAACTTTTAAAAAGTGTATTTTCACTAATTTCTCTCCAGCCTTTCAACTTACTAAAGAAGAAACACGCTGCAAAAATAATTATAGATGATTGCAGCTCTGCAGATGCCATGTTGTTTCTGTTTTTGTAAACAATAAAACTGCCCAGATAGTCAAGGCTGATAAATCATAGCCTTCAGATCCACGCATGCACACACACATAACACAAAAATATGTCACCAGGCAGAGTAGGCTGTGAATTCACAGCTACTCTCTGATTACTGCCCAGGCAGGCACAAGCTCACCAGAAGAGTGATTAGCCACCACATGTTGACAGGGCTGGTAAAAATCTGCTTGTGGGCACATACCCACTGAGTAGCCAGAGTGCTACTGTGTTTTCATACACTTTTCAGTCCATACAAACTAAAGTTTTCTTGATATCACACTGTGAACTAGAGTCCTCAGTGTGTTTAATACATTAAACATATCTGCAGCTCTTCCTGCCCATCTGTTTTATTTGATTTTCTTGACATTTATGACTTCTATTTTTTCAAGGAGTCAAAGTATTAAATGTATTTTTTGAATAAGGATTTGACATCTCTACAAGGGCAACCCCTGGCAAAGCCACTGCAGGGAAGCTAAATGAATTCCTTTCATAAGTATTCACTTTGAAATAAACTGGGGAGACACCCATGTTGGAATTCCTGGGTGGAGAATAAGGCGGAGCAAATATCTGAAATTTGAAGTGGCTGTAGACAAAGTTACTGAACTAACTGTGAAAATGACCACTAACATATCCCTATTATTCCCTGAGGACTTCTAAGAGAAATCAAGGATGAAGTAGGTGGGGTACCAACAGTGGTGGATAACTGTTTAAAACAGTCTTGTGGTCTCAGGGCTTGATGATGCAAAAAACACAGTGAGTTTTATAAGAGACATTGGGAACTCCAGTGTAAAAGGCAAATTAGTAAAATTGCTATTTTAAGCAAAAGAGATATAATTTTCTCTCACTTCAGGACCAACTATGCAATCAATGTCTTGAGGTACCTGTACAAATCAGCTTAAGAGTCTTGCCCCCTCTTACAGAGATATTGGCCATCACATCAAGTCTTACAGGGTCTGTCAGCATTCTCAATACAATGTGAAAAGTTAGCAAGTTGGGGCAGCAGATGCCCAGAGCAGCCACACAGGAATTATTGTCTCAATTATTTCCCCTTCTTTCTATTTTACTGGTTTGAAACTCCTTTATTCTACTTCGATGGTGCTGCATGGTTTAACATTCATGCTAAAGAAGCTGCTGCCTATGGTGCAGTTTTCTGATGAGGATGGACTATCTTTGCCTTATCATTCTTAAAAGACCTTAGAATGCATTCCTCATTCAGGGAAAAAACACAGTTGTTGATCTTAAAACATTACGTGAAACTCCCCAAGACAGAACATCCACAATAATTATTTTAAATCAACAAGGCAGGGTTAAAAACTCTTTCCTTGGTTTTACATGGTTGCATGTGTAAATTAGCATTTGTTGATGCCAATGTCAGTATTCAGCATAAGGTTTTCTGGATACGTTAGAGTATAAGGGAAAACATGAAAGGCGGTCTGTCTATCTCCTTTCTGGGGAGAGGAGAAAAAAAAAAAGATCATTTCATGCCAGCAGATGGCTACAACTCATTACTGTGTAAATGTACAGTGTGGAAAGTGGAATGACAATTAGCACTCACCAGAAATACATAACAGAGAATGATATGTGCTCATGCCATTTTATTTCATGTCACATTAATTGAGTACTAGATAGCTAGTACTCAAACGACAAAATGCGTTAAACTAACCATAGCTTTCGCTGGCAGCAGCTGAAAATTTGTCTCACACAGAGATTTCATTTCCTTCCAGATGCTGTGACAGAGGAGGGAGCTTTGCACACACACTCACTTCCCCAGCGCTGCTGATGAACTTGCTGTTCTGTTCATTTCACTGTCAGTTATTTTCACTCAGGGTTTCCTTAGCCCAGTAAGTTTTTGATTGCCACTATTCAAGGAGCAGCTTGGATCCCTCTGTGGAGGAACCCTTTTTCTCCAGACAAGGAGCCTGTGCAACAGGAGGCACTCACAGCTCAGTTTCCTATGAGGGAATCTCACAGGGAAAGCCCACATAAGATGTCTGCTAAACCTGTAATGGGTAACTTGAAACAACTTGGCTTGCTGTCAACAGTGGCACAGACACTTTTAACGCGGATCTTGAGTTGTCTACAGCTCTAACTACTCTATGAAATTTGGGCTGTTTCTTAAGTATGTCTCACAAGGACACACAGAGATACTGCAAAATCCTCACATGTCCTGCAAAGTCGCTGAAGTGTTGTGGCTCCAGTCACTTAGGGCACACAAGTGGGCACAAATAAGCCAACATGACCTAGAAATCACTCTGATCTGGAAGATGCCACTTTTTCACCTTGCAGAGCCATGCTTCAAATTCAATACAGCTACACATCTGTGCATGTTTAGCCATCAAATAAAATGCTTCTGCATCAGTCCCACCCCATAGCTTGTTCACACCGTTCAAAACCTATCTGTGGTGCTGAGCAGCCTGCCCCACTATCCACACTGCAGCTGCCCCAGCCCCATGCTGGATCATGGAATCATAGAATATCCTGAGCTCCTAGCCTGCACAGGACAACCCCAAAAATCAGCTGGGGCTGGGGTCTGGCTGCCCAAGAAGAAAAGTCTGGGGTATTACCTGTTCAGCCTCTTGAGCTGGCTGGGCACAGCTGTAAATCTTGCCACTGTAGCCTGCTATCCATCATCTTTTACTATGGGAAGGGAGCGCATTACTCTACAGCTACATGGTGTCTCAAAACTCCCTGAGGTGTGGTAGGGTAGCAACACTAGGGCAGCAGACATGCTGTAAAGTAATATCATGAGGTATTAGGTAACCAAGAGGCAACAAATGGCATAATTAAATTTGAAATATAACAAACAGCATAACACGTTCGAAATCAAGCCAGCTAAACAAAAGTCAGCTTAGATTTTACAATTGCTGTGATCAGTTCTCTGGATCTTTACATAGTGGTTTCAGGATCAGTCATACACATCAGGACACCAAATGAAAGTTGAGCCTCTCTTAGTTTCTAGAAGCACATCTTGCTTTGTTTGTTGCTGTGTGAAAAGCGAGCTGGCAGTGAGCAAACAGTGATACAGCAAACTGCCATCACAGCTGGGGCCATGGGTTATGGGTAAGACAGAAAGACAGCCCTGTGTTACCACTGTACAGCCATGCCCAGGTCAACCTGGCTCTGTCTTTCCAGCATATCAGAGCAGCACCCTTCTTCATCACTCGCTCACATATCTACACTGCCTAAAGGTTACATTGATTTTATCTTTACTAATCAAGGAGAAACACACACTGACAGGCAGCCATGAGCTGTCTGAGAGATGAGACAGAAAGACATTGGGTTTATTTTGCAGTGTTTAATTGAAAAGAAAAATATACCCTTCCATTTAATACACTGCTTGAAGTCTCATGCAGAGAGCATTCATCATATGGCTTCTAAAGATCCATGATCTTCTAACAGAAAGGGATTCAGCTGTCAGGAGGGATGCTGCAGGACTAGGATATGCCAGGTACAGGTGAAATAGTCCCTGTGCTGGAAGTGGTGAAGAGCAGCTGGTTACAGAGAGTCATTGGGAACCAGGCTAATTAGATACAGATGAACAGCGGGCAGCTCAAACAAGAAACCCTGCGCACACACACTAAAGTGGGCAATAGAAATCAACCCATTTCCAAAATTTTTAGCAAAATTGTTCAATGGAAAGAGTAAGTATTATTAACTTACAATATCCAACACACTCTAAAATTTGTATTTAACAGGAACACAAATAATAATTCCAAAAGAAAAATTTATTGGCTCTCTGTCGAGTCATATTTCAAGTCAAGGACAAGCATGACAAGCCATGAATATAAAAAATGGACCCTGTGGAAAATGCCATGGTCAGAGGATTAGGAACAATCAGATTTTTTATTCTTTCAAAATTGTACTGGAAGCAAGAGAGATGTTGACAGGAGCTCATATCAGGGTGGTTTAAGAAATAATGTATAGAATGTATTACTCTCAATGAATATTTTGTTTTGTACTCAAAGAAAAGGCTCATCCATTTGTACCACTGCCAGATGTTTGGGCACAGGTAGATTACTATTCCCTTGTACAGGTGATTAACTACAAAGCTGAAATTTAAATAACCTGTACCGAACTTTGAAAATCAAGAAGCCTGAAAGAGGCCTGGAAGTTGGCCAAGAAGGTTTTGGCACTTTTTCCACTTCAGCTAATTTTTCATAAATCTTAATCATAATATTGAGAAGCCTAGAAACCCATTGCTTTCGTGCCAATGCTCAAATTATCTGGCCTAGCTATAGGTAAAAAAACTAAATGGCAGCCATGAAGAACGCAAAGATTGTTCAAAGAGATAGAAAATCAGAATATAAATAAGCTACTTAGCACAGTTTATGCAAAATAGATGTTACTCTGTTAATGAGATTACAAGTCTGTTTGATACAGTCAACCATAGCTTCAATACACATAGAAGTCCTAAGGCACTTGAATCAATAGCACAAGATGTGTTCATTAAAAAGTAATCACTTTTCTGTATCAATAGAGCACACAAGTAATGAATTAGGAATGGCTGCAGGAATCTTAAAAGTCATGTCCACAGGGTTGCTACAGCAGTGCTTCTGGTGAGGCGATGGTTACACATTTGGCAGCAAAGCCGTCTCCAAACTCAACCAGAAAATGGATCCAATTTCACAATAATCTCATTAACACTTTCCCTCAAAACCCAGAAACAGCTTATGCAGCTTTTCAACTGCATCAATAACTTGAAGCAATTTACACCATGAAGACACAAACACTTGTATTAGAAAAGCAACAAAGTAGAAAATCAGCAAAGTAGGAGAGGGGGGGAAAAAACCTCTGGTAGAAATTGATATAAAATCAGCACTTCTAATCAAAGGCTTGATGCTAAGCAGTAAGGAGAAGTAATAAGCAGTTAGGCTGTGTGATCTGGATAATTTGTTAAAGGCTGGGATTATCATGACACAAGCCATTATAGCATTTCCAAACAAAAACTTTTTATCTAGAAACAAGCTTTAAAGGTCATCTCTAAAACTTGCCCATGGCAACCACAATCCTGAAGATGACTGAGACTGAGAGCAGGTGTGTAATCCAAGTGCCTCCAAATGCTCTAGCAATCAGGGTCCCACAAGCCTGCCTAATGAGTGAGAAACTGATCAGCAAGTGGGAATAGAGACACGAATTTACCTCTAGGAGTGTCTCAGGTGACACTGTTATGGGATTGCAACTGTCAGGATGCCACATTTCAAAAGATACCTTTAAAAATAAACAAAGCACAGAAAACCTGCAAGGAAGTTTCAAGGATGGGCAAACCCCCCATATTTCCTGCTGTAAGGAATTAAGAGACCAGAATGGGTAGCTTAATGGGAAAGAGATTGAGACATGACACTGCAAGGCATAAGTACTTTCACATGGGAAGAATAACAGGTCTCCCAAAACTCCCCGATGCCTTGAGGAAGGCGCAGGCAGAACAAGTGGCTGAAAGCAGAACCACGACAAGCTCTAAACCAGATGTGAAGTGGGTGTTTTACATCATGAACAAGGCATGAAAAGGGACAGATGATTCTCTGTCTCCTGATGTTTTCAAACAAAGGCTAAGTGCTTTTTGGGAAAACAAGCCTCAATCAATTTATTGGATTCTGCAAAGGACATGGAAGGAAATGAAATTGCCTGTAATAATAAAGATATCAAACTACCCGATCTAATAACCTTTATTGAATTTATGTTGGAAAGGAGAATAGACAATTTTGATGTTCTAGCAGAACATCCAGGATAAAGTTAGATCTAAATGCTCCTTTAGCATTTAAATGTAATAACCTTAATATACATTTCAGGAAACCTTGTGCCTTGATAGCCCTGGGAACTCGAGCTATTTTTCATCCAAAATGTGTTTTCTGAGCAGTGTAAGCTTACTGATTTACCAACAGCCTTTCCCAGCTTACCAACACTCATCAGGGACTAGGGACACTTCTGGGAATACACAGTCCTCTGGGGCCAGTTCCAGCCCTGTCTCAGGAAGGAATAAGAGTTTTGACCCACTGGTATCTGCTGGAAGGCTTTGTCCCTACTGAGCCAGGACTGAACTCCTGTTTCTTCTTTACACCATAATGACAGAAATATTGATTTTATACAAAAAGTTTCAGTCTTACAGCAAATTTTACAGTGTCTTCTCTAAGAAAGTGCAACCTCAGCTCTGCCAGATCACCTGCTCTGCACGTTGGCAATTTGCCTGTACCAAATGTGAGCATCTTGACTTCTGCCAAGGCTCTTGAGCACCTGCAATAACCAGGTTTTCTTTATTTACTGTGGTTCAGTCTTCCCAGGCACATCTTACTCTTTCCACTCAGCACCAATAGGTGCTTCTTTGCCTTTTTATATTCCCTACTAAAGCCATCTAGAAATTTTAAGAGAAAGCTTTCCTTTGGAAACTGTGATTGAAACAAAATATTCAACAAGAATGTGTATAAAAATATGTGTCCTTAAAACACACACTCACAAAGATGAGCAGTAAAAGTAAATCCTTCCAACAAGGTAGGTGTGGTGTTCATAATTTCTGGTGTTAGTTGGAAAGTTTGGAAAATAGAAAGTCATTTGAAGTTTGAATTAATTCATTCATGTTCACATTTCTTGCAAATAATCAAAATGACACAGCTGAAATAAGAGTTTTATTGGCTGTAAAATTAATGTTCCTTAAATTCCTTCTCACAAGAAATTAGGTTTCGGTTTCAAGCCAAAAGGAAAACTTTGAAAGAGCTGAAATCCTGTTAACCATAAAGCAAACTTCGGGGAGGCCCACCCTGCAGTGCCATAGGGGTAACAAGCAGTCGGTTCTGTTTTTCCAGTGGGTGAAAAGTCAGTGACAAGTTCACAAAGCCCATGAATCCATCCATTTTCCCAAACACACCCAAGCTTCACAGATCAGCCAGGAAACCATATGTTCCTGTGTTAGTAATCCACGCCTGGCCCACATTTCCCAGTTTTCCTCTGGCCGTGGCATCACTGCTGCAAACACCACTGCCCGCCCAGCAGCAGAGCTCTCCTTGGCTTGACACGAACCATCCCGGCCAGCCCAGGTAGGAAGTGAACTGTCTTCATGGCAAAAATGTGTTTGACCTCGTTTCCGCCGCATTTGTCCTGCTTCAGTATGGAAACTTGCATTAACGTCTGCCACACTGAGCAGCCACGAGCCAAGTTTTGTTCCTCACTGCTGAGACCAGAGCTGGCAGCTGCCATTTCATGAGGACGTTGCACAAATGTGGAGGGTTGAGAACTTTCTTATTCTTCCTCAGCAGAAATTAACCTCTTCCAATCTATCAGATGCCTGAACCACCAGAGGCAGGTGTGACAAGCAAGTCAAGCTACTTACTTCACCTCCCCTGACTCGCATTTGACAGAAAGAAATTGTATCACAGGTACACAAAGTAACCTGATTTAAAAGCTCCAAGGGAGTGTTTTGCCCTTGTATGCAGGTATTTAGTGCCCATAAACATCATTATGGTGCATAACAGGCATATCAAAGAGAAGTATCCCCTGGCTCATTTTGTAATGTCACAGTGCTCGGAATTCAGTCACACACTTCACTCTCAAAGACTGAGCTCTCTGATTACTCACGATATTTTTATATAAGAACATCAGTTAGGAAGGAATTTTAAAAATATACCAGAAGAGTGCTCATCAAATACTGCAACTGTTTTTCAAACCCGAACAATAACAATCACAATAGTCTGAAAGAAAACTGAATTAACTTTTCATGCACAAAGAAAAAAAGGAATTTATTGATCACAGCTGACAGGTATCTATTCAAGGAAGGAATTATCTGGCAACAGATGGGCCTATAATAATATTAGTATCTTCACCATCTGGCTTTTAATCCATGCTTTTCATCAGTAGATCATAAAGTACTTTATGAATGGGGTCAAACATCTTGTAGGAAAAGGCAGAATAAGATATAATGAAGCTGAAGCTGAACAAGGATAAGCAAGAAATAAGACACACTCCATTTGCTCTTTTATCAATTACAACAGCAGGTAATTGACAAAACAAGGAATTAGCCTGTAAACATTATATTCTCCATCCCTTGTTAAAAAGACAGGACCTGAAATATCTTAAAGTTCAAAAAAATTACAAACTTCAAATAGTTCTTAGGTTAGGATGTTTGCCTCTTGAAAACAATAAGTGAAGAAAAAAAGGTGAAGACAGAAATACCTCTTTCCCCTGAAATTCTAAAAATCTACTGCATCTCCCCTTGGTTCCAGCCTACCCATCTACCCAATTAGTGAAGCAAACCTTGTACAGTCTGTCTGGATGCTTGTAGAGAACTACTCACAATATGGTTGCAAACCTGAAGGTATAGAGTACTACAAAATAGACTAATCATCTTTAAAAAAATTGATTAAGAAGACCAATGCATGCAAAGCACAGTTTTGCCATAGGCTGGTGACCAGATGGGGAAAACGAACATTTAGAAGATTCTTGAATTCTCTGGCACATCTGCCCCCCCCCGCCCACAAAATCATACATTTTCAACTTCACTAAGAAAGAAACCTTCCTGAGTTTCACTGTTCCACAGCTGCTCTTTGGAAACAATGCTGTTGGTACAGCATCACCAGTCACTTGCTTCTTGCCTCAGTGGTTTGGTCTGAAAACTCCTCAGAGCTGAGACCAAATGTATGCCTGTGTGGAATATACAACAGAGTCCTCACCCTGAGTGAGCATTTGAGCTCTACTGTAAAATTAACAATATATCTAGGAAGAAGGTGCTTATTATTCAGAATGGCCTGTAACAGTGTTAGCAGATGACAGAACCCACACTGCTCAAAAGGCAGCAGCAGCCTCACATACTGAGCCCTGCCCAGCTCAACATCCAAAGGTTTCAAAGCCCTGCATTACTTCAACACACACTTTTAAACTTTGTTGTTGAGTAACTTTGTGAGTGAACCACAGTAATACTGGGATCACAGACTTACACAAACAAACCAAAGTCCAAAAAGAGATAATGGTCTGAGCAAAGGGCAGAATGTCCATCAGGGAAAAAAGGAAGAAAGCAGGATAAATAAGGTCCAAACTTGGAGACCTTAAGGACCTGGCTTGGCACAGTTGCCAGAGAGGAAAATGAGTGTAGGTTACGTATTGTCAGTGTTTGTGAGGGAGCTGCCTGGTTATGTTCTCTTTGCTGGGATCTTCATGCCCGTGACTTTACTCCTGCTGCTGCTAATTATCTACTTCAGGACCAAACTAAGAGAAGGTGAGTCAGGACTTGGAGACAAAGACTGGGGAGGCAGACAAATCTTCTCATTCAACAGAAAACTCAGGCTTGTACCATTAACTAAACTGAAGGCAACTATGATTAGAAACAATTTTATTAAGTTGTACTGTATTTTAGACCATTTTCTGTTTGAAAAATGCTACAGGTATTTGTTTAGAACTTGAATTGATTCCTCACTTAAAATGCCTTGGTTTTATATACTATACTATAGGAGATTTTACTGTTTTACACTATAGAAGGGGCAATCAGAATGAAAAAAAAGGGCAGTTAAAGTACAGATCATTTTCTTTTGTGTTTACACTGTGCAAATCTTCAGTGAGACAGGTAGCAGCAGTTACACCCTATAATTGGGCTTTGAGTATGTGTCTGTGTTCTTTCAAAAGTATGTATTTGCTTTTACTTTGTACCTAAGTGCACATTTGCCATGTTGCCTTTTCTATTTTAAAATCAGCTTAAACTCACTTAAAAAATCTATCTTCGGAGTGAAAGAAAAACACCCACCCCAATGCAAATGTGCAGTGATTGTAACACAGCTGTGTACTGAGAATCAAGGCTGCTCACACGGCCCAGCTGGGCTTGATGGGATGATCTTCATGCCTTCCAGATTTGGGTCCAGCAGCAGGTTCACACATGCTCTTGTTTTAGGGTTCCAGCTGCCAAAGCCAGCCTTGGGGCACATTCGGATCAGAGGCCTCAACCATTCTTTCCTTCAGCTCTTTGGAAGCACACTCATGCCAGCACTGGGCTAAGCTTGTTCCTCAGATTATCTATCTTTTGAACATTTTCTCCATATGGAGTGTCAGGAAAGCTAAGAGGACAGTCCAGGTTTTCTCTGTAAACTGCAGATGCTTGGTGACATAGCTTGGTGAGAGCCCTGCCTGGGCAATGTTTCACAGCTCTCCCACTACAGGTTTCAGCTCCAGCACACCGGGCTGGGGCAGCCAGGCCAGTCCTGTCCACAGGGCTCTGCAGATCAGCCGAAGTCTCACACCGAGCTGGCCTGGGGTGCATCAGCCCAACAGGAGAAGGATTCACCCACCAGTGCATGGCCAGGAAAGAAAACTCACTTAGATGCCAGACCAAACACTGTAATTTGTGCACTCAGATTTTGCTCTATCCTGAAAATTTGGCCACTTAAGGTACGAAAGGTCATATGCAGCCAGAAATGTAAAATAAACTAACTTCCTGTTTTGTGTAACATCTCCAGGCATTTAGATCTGAGGCTTTAACAGAGGAAAGGCGTTTGTTTACATATGAGCACACACTTCAAGTTACCTTCAGCCTGCTAAAACTCAAACATTTCCTGTTCAAGATTTGCTTTCAGATGCTAAATTAATCTGCAGGGGAAGCTTGCTCCACATGCCTAACCCAGCCCTGCCTTGGGTTATAGATTATTCTTAGAGCAAGGTGCTGATGGTTTTTCACACGCTAATAAAACAACAAAATACAGTGTAATGCCAAAACATTGTGCAATTCAGTATCTGTGAGGAAATAGGAAGGCTAAATACGAAAAGAGTAGTTTTCTTTCTTGAAAGTGGTTGAAATGAAAGCTAGTGACATTATTGCATTTGACTTCAGAAAAAAGCAGGGACTTTCCCTTTCAATGAATTATCAGTAAATTATATGAGCTCTGTGCTCATATCTGTAAGCCAGACATTAGTTATTATGAAATAATACTGAGCTGCTACTGAACTCCGTTACCTGGTGATGCTCTTGCTTTTCTATTCCAGCTAGGATGAAGCAAGCCAGGAAAAGCAGGTGGGCTACTGATCCCATCAGTTCAAGTATTTTGCTGGGGCTCAGAACGTACTTTCATTAAGCCAGATGTACCCATCCGAAAAGAACCCACAGAAATTTGCATTTGTGATGCATGATCAACTGCTGAAACAGACTGTCCTGCCTTTTATTCACAGAATTCTTATCCTCCTTAGATACACTTTCTGCAGGTCTGTAAATAATCTACAGCACCAGATGTTAAATTCTGTTTCTCTTACAGCACAGAAAATTTAGCTTTGGATTTGTAATGAAAAAGCAACGGTTTCATAAATTTTCTGAGATTAGTAATCAAGATTGTAAGAGAGAGGTGAATGAGGTAGTTGGCAGACTAATTTGCCAAAGGAATATTGCTGCTGTGCTTCTCTCTTTCACAACTGAGAATGGTTGAAGGGAATCATCTGGCTTTTCAATGCCTCAGGAAAGGAGACACTCAGTTGGGAGATCACAGGTGTTCTGGCTGGGATTCTCAAGAGGCTGTGAGATGAATTCCTGTCTATGCAACACTTTAGGCATTGCATTCCCAGCTCTGTCTCCAAGATCATCTTTTTCTTGAGCTGAGACTCTCAGAGACCAACCTACTGTTCTGGCCTCCAGCCAACTTACATCCTGAGCAGCTCTCCCTGTACAAGCAAGTGGAGCCAGCTTTAGCTTAAGACCATCAGGTGAGAGAAACAGCCACAGATAAGCTTGAGAACAGACTCCTTCAAATGCCATCTCTCCTACAGAATAACAGAAATTCTGCAGGTTTCAGCTACCTATTTCCCTAAATCTCTTCTACTGAAAAAAAAAAAAGAAAAAAAAGAAAAAAGGAGAGAATTTTTCATTACTAAAATCAAGCCTGCCTTGCCTCATTGTTAAATAAGCATTTAATTTTTCTCTCTGCAGCAAGAGAGAGGCTCTGCATAAATATATCAATATACAAATACCTTATAAATAAAACTAAATCATCTAACAGAACAGCATACATTTCTCCTGAACAATTAGCAATGACAAGTACTTTATGGGGTTTTTTAATTTTTTTTTTCTGTGTTTCTCCATCCTTCTTCAAATAATCTCCAAGCCTCCAACAGCACGGTCGTGTTCTAAAGATGTCCAGTTATGTGGGCAGCAAGCATTTTTCTGGTCTGTCTGTACCACAGGCAGCATTGAGAGGATCAGGCCAGTTTGAGGTTCTCACAGCACAGCCACGGTCCTGTAAAGCAGAACACGAACTGCCAGTATAAACTAACTATGCTCTTTGCTGTTGTTTAAGGATTGTATTCTGATTGAAAGCTGTGGAGGCAAATGAAAACAGCATTTCTGCTGATGTCAACAGTTTGTGTTAGTGCTTCACTGGGCACAGTAACAGCCCCAGACTCGCACTCAGAAGACTTCCCTCCCAGGACCATGGGCCAACTAATAAGTCTCCTCTTTAGACATCTCCACCTTAGTAAGATTAGTTCTTATTAATATAAGCCAACTCTTTTTCTTTATAAAAACTCACCAGAAGAAATCAGCATATTCTCATGGAATTTTTGTGTTGCTTGGATTATTTTTCAGTTGAGGAGGAAACGGTCATGGCACAAGATTCCAGGAATGCCTTCCTGAATCACCGTAGCCAGTGTAAGAAACCCAGGAGATCCGGACAAAAAGAGAACAGATACAAGAACTCAAGGACATTTAAGGGAGCTTCACGTCTCAGGAAGCAAGCTTAAACCCAGTACTCAGTGCTGCAGGTTTAACAATACTCGGCTGTAAATAAATATCACACAGGAAAACAAAACTGGAGAGGGGAAGCCAGTGCTGTGCTGTCCTAACGAAACAGCTGCTGCCACCCAGAGCTCTTGCAAGCACTAAGCAGCCCTTAGTGCAGCTTGGCAGAGACCAGAGGCCCCCTGCAATGAACTGCGTTGGTTCCCTCGTGTGACACAGGATTTTGGGGGAGTGACAGCGCCCTGCTCACCAGCCCCTCCCTGCCCTACCAAGGAGAAAGCGACATAACGAGCTCCTGAGAGAGCTGAGCTGGCACATACAAGGCAGGCAGCTTTACGAAATCGAGATGCACAAGTAACAAGTTGATATCAAGCAATGACATCTGGGAAATGGAAAAGGGTTTCGAAGGGGAACTGATACTTATTAGCTTGTACACTTTGGGAAAGATTGTGGGTATTGTAAAGTATTCCTTCCACAGAATTTGGAAGCAAAATGTAACAGTAGCAGGAAACAAAAGGATTTCTCTCTGCTGACTGAAAATGCCAAATTTTGAAAGCATGGAAAGATTTAGTCAGTATTCTGTAAAACAGCTATCATTCTACTTTAGGGACAAATGGATGACTTTTGCAAATAAAAAACTGCAGAAACATGGAGTTATCTTTCTTGCACGTCAATTGACACACATTTTTAAATAAAATCTTCCTCCCTGCTCCCCTGTAGCTGTAGATATACAGTTTTTAGTGCATCTCAGGTTGCCTGTGGCAGATGGCCCACAACAATGCAACTCAAATTTTGCAAGTACTACTGGCTTCTAGCTTCTCTGATTCTGACTCTCAAGTTTAAATCCAAACTGGCAAGGAATGAGAAGTGACTGTCATTACTGTCCTCAGTGTTTACTGTCCCTGTCTGCTAATGATTGCTGTCTGCAATTACCTTTCATTAAAGGTATTTGTCACTACTCATCCTGTGAGAGTGGATAATGCCTTGCCTGAGATTGTGTGGTTTGCACAGTTTCAGTTCTCATATACTTTTAAGAACTCCTTGGAATCATTTTATAGAAATACTAATGAGGCCATGACCACAAAAAAAAAAAACCACTGTAATTTGTAATTTATCAAAATCTGTGGAGGAAAAAAAAATTTAAACATCAAGTACCCTTACACTCTCTCCCATTTTAATACTACCCAAATATAAAAAGACATAATTCATCACACTGGTTTACATCTGTGCAAATAACATAGAATACATTGCACAGCTGAAGAGACAAGTGTTTGCAATTGCAAACACAGTCTTTTGCGAGGAAGTTGAGACAGCTGCTGCAAAGAATTTACTTTCCACATTTAAGAAGGATGCTGCCTTCTTAAAGCAGTGATCTGGGGTATTGATCAGATGCTAAAGGAATTCTAACATACAGAATCCCAAACACTCACTCTCTCACTGCCCAAGAAAAGATTGGCCAGGACCACATGTAAAAAATCCAGAATGAAAATTGATTTTGTTAATTCCACAGTGTGTCTGAGAATGGGGAGATCTGAAGTGTCAAGAAGCAGTAATACTCTTAAACACCATTTCATTGTAAAATAGTGGTATGGATACCCAAACCAACACTATATACACACACTCTGTGCTTTTGACAGAACTGCTTACGGAACTGTAACTGCTAACATGTAGGAGGATCTGACATTCACGACTTAGTAATGTGCAATGAAAATTCTCAGGCCTTGTTGTTTTCAGTTCCATCCCCGAACAATGTCAAGAAATATGTTTTCATGCTACCAGCATGAAACACACCACGGTATCTCATATAACTCCTTCAAAAAGGGAAAATATGTATTTAAATAACACCATAGAATGACATCTTTGTCTAGATAAATTGTACAAGCATTATCTAAATATATATGAAGAGAGTAATTGCAAGGAAATAACTCATCTTCAATTACTGCTGTCACTGAAGAGTCCTCTCTCTTCCTGTCTCTAGCAATAATGTGAAGTTAGACTCTACTCCACCTACAACCAGTAAGCACATTTAAAACCTTCCTGCCTCGTCCTCCAGCAGGGGAACCTGACTGCTTCCCCTTTGCTACCCAGAACAGAATTTGAAGTCTCAACATTTAAGTTGGAAAGGTACTGAGAGAGATGGTAAAGCGATAAAGGATTGAGAAACCACTTTTGGCTGGGAATGACTGAAGAGAGTGATTGATAGGTGTCTATTCCACTGTCTGCAGTGATGCTGTCCAAGGATGCTAGAGCAGGGGCAGGTTCAAAAGACACAGAAAGTGCTTTTGGTTCTTTTTTTCCTTAAGACACACAGAAGGATTAAAATGTCTGCCAGAGGAAATTTTAAAAAAGCAGTTAGACAAAAATCCAGAGGCAGAGAAATACTGATAGAGACTGATAGACCAGTAAGTCTTTGAAAATCGCTCAAGGCTGGAAGAACATTTGGGAAAGTACTACTTTCTAATGTAGTAATTATAATAACACACACCCCAAGGCAAATACCCCTCAGAGACAGAGATCTGGGAGAGTTGGTCACTTAGCCTGGCCCAGCAGAGACATTCATAAAGACTTACCTCCAAAAACTCTGGTAGTATTTGCCTCAAACCAAACAGAATATTTTAACACTACAGAAATTACCACAGCATTTCTAATGCTTGTAATTTGTATTAATATTACTACTCTATCTTTTTTGTGCAATATGAAAGCACCAAACAACTAAACAGCCTGAAAATAAGAAGTTTCAAACCTTCCAGAGGTATAGTCAGTATTTTATTCCATCTGTTTGATGGCTTTTGTGGCCCAATTAAAAGTTGCTATTCAGCTTGACTGTCAAATAGAAGAATGCTTCAAGAAACACCTTGTACTACAGTTGCTCATTGCTTTGAGCAATAAATCTTTTGTTTAAAGTTTTTAATTGGAGTTGCATGCTTGCCCTTTACAAAGGCTTTATCTAGGAAATAATCTGGAGAACAAGTCCAACATTTATTATGAACCCTGAGGTTATCATTATTGAAAAGGAAGATGTATTAAGGGTTTTTTGTAAGATCCACATGACTCACTTTTCTAAGTATTTAAGCAGAGTTAATTACTGTAATTGTATTTTAAATTGCCCATGTATTATAAAGCTGGTTTGTGAAGTGCCTTGATAACAATTTCTTTTTTTGTATGTTGTAGTTTTTGCTGTAGATATATTATATAGAAAAAGGTAGAATGAGACTTAAGACTTGCACAATATTCCAGAATATTTGAATAATTACATACAACCTGAATCTGTAAACCTTGACTATTTTTACGACTGATCACACTTAGGGCTTATGTTTTCCTGCATGACAATGGCTGTTTAGTTAGTACATATTTAATCAATGCAAGTGACAGCTATGCACAAGCTATGCTGACCTGAAAATACTAATAATTTTTCATTGAAAAAAGTTCTATTAGTATTTGAAGAAAGACATATCTCAGTGAAAATAACATTGTTTCAAGAATATTATATTTTCAGTTTTAAGGATTAAATACAATCGCAATTAAACCAATATTGATCTAGTGTCTAACTAATCAGACCAATCCAAAATCAATGAATTCAAGCAATATGCTTTCCTCCCACCAAACAAGATCTGCAACTAATACTACACCATATCAAAAATATCTAAAGATTTTTATATAGCTTTTTCTTACACTTTTGTAGAAAAATCCACTAAGGCATCCTTCTAAATGCATGTGTGTCCATTTTGACCTACATTTACACATCCCAAACTTGCCCCTTCTTTGACAACCTCCCTACTCACGCAGTGTTGTGGCAGTGTTATCAGGCTGGATGGGGTTCTCCTCCCCTTTTTGAAAAGCAGAATACTTCTGGTTTTGAAGGAAAGCAGGTAAGACTGTTATCTGCTAATTCTCCAGGTAATGTGGATGCAGTTGAGAATGACTACATACATATAGAAATTAACATCTCTGTTACTGTTGTCATATGTTATCCAAACTATGCAGAGCCAAAGCTAACGAGAACTTCTGTTCCACAAGCGTGCTGACAGATGGCAGCCGTCTAAACTGAGAATAGCACCAAAAATACATTGCTCAGAAGGGAATAAGAATGCAGTGAGAAGTTTTATGGTTTGTTTTGTTATCTGAAAACCACAGTAGATCCTATCTCAATGAACTCAGTAGAACCACTTGCAGACTGAGGGCCATTTCAACTTCCAGTGTGATGTTCAAATCCCCTCTGTTTTGGCAGCTGAAGATTTCTTCTCTAAACTACACAAATCAGGAGTTTATTGGAAGATGTTTAAAATACACTGGTACTTAAGTACCAGGCAATCGTGCCACCCTTCTGGCAGCTCTGCAGACCACTCGCACTAATCCCTGTTTTTTAAGGTTCTGTGACCTTTAGAATTGTAGTTCTCAGAAGTAATCTGCTCACTTCAAATATCCTCCAAGCTTGTGTCTGAGTGCCAAAAGTCATACAGAGAATAAACAACTTTATTTTATAACAGAATTACAGAAAGCAAAATATCACTTAATACAACTTTAAGCTACTATAAATCTAATTTGGCATTTTAACTATACACAGAGTCAACAGCAAAAAAAAACCAAAAACAAAACCAAACAAACAACCCCCCAGCAAGAACAAATTAAAAATAAACCCAATATAATTAACAGGTTTTTGCCATGGCAGTCTCAACTGATGGTACTCTATTACTTTATGAGTGGAGTTCATCTTACACCTTTTATTCAGTAGCCTAAAAACCTGCATTAACCATTAGAGGAAGCATGTGAAACATATACCTTCTCTGTAACAGAAATGTCAGTTCTAACATCAAGACACAGTGAGGTTTAATAGCAAGCGAGCATTCTACACATGTATCCAAATAATGCAAGTATTGAAATTGGGACACAGTAAGAAAAAAAAAAGCACTACGGTTTTAAGCTGCCTAGATCATCTCTTGTTGGAAAAAGCGAAAGATATTTTGTTCTTCCTTCCTTTCCTTATCTGGAATGCTGCAGACAGCAAAAAGTCTGCAAAAAGTTGAGCATTGGCACCAAAGTGCAAAAAGAACACAGTGCTCAGTCAGAAGAAATCTGTCTGCAACTCCTTCTCCTCTACAGACTGACATACCATCTCTGCTCCGCAGAGATGAGAGCCTTGGAAAAGAAAGAGTTACAGAGATACCAGTATAAAATTTATCCAAAGAAATATATTTTTTCAAATTTTAGCAAATGTTTTATTTTTATAAAAAACTTCATTATGTGATATCATATATTTACCTGAATAATCTGAAAAAAACTCTGTAAATTACTCCAGTAAGAGATTTCACTTGAAATATCTGAAAAAAACTGTATCTAAATTAGTAAAGATCCTCCTTCCTGCACAATTACCACCTGCTCCAGTGAACAATGATTTCCAGACTTCTTTTGTTCACTTTCATATAATTAAGAATCAGTTTCAAAAATACAAGTATTTGTGCAAAAGAAGATCATACCCTCTAGAACTTCATTTTAAAAAAACCCCCAAAACTCTAAGATTGTTAAGAAGTGGTTATAAAAATAAACAAGAAAGACTGTAAGGGAATATAGACCAAAGATGTTAAAATGGAGTTTGGTATTGGCATTTAAGTCGTGCACATCTGGTCATCGTTGCTAGGCCTGGTGGATTCAGTGGAGTCATGATGACTTGGAATGACTACAGTTCTTCGTGGTCAGTTACATTTTTATTTCTGGAAGAAAAAATGATATGGAAGTTTACACAAGCATTTGTAACAGATACCATGTCAATGTCACATCAGAGTCAGAAAGTAACTTTCTCTATGCAGGGTTTTTTGGGTTTTTTTACAAGAAGGGAACGTTATTTCATTAGAAAAATGTTGCATTGACTAAAACCCCCTTCAGTCATTAGGCACAGAGTAGTACACCTTCTCAAAGTACTCATCTTGCTTTAGAGCATTTTTTCCCTCCCAAAATTCCCATGTTATTTTAATTGCAGCCGCTTGCACAGTTTACTGAAAATTTTAATCCACAACCTACAGCATAAATGAAAAAGGAAGGTACTTGTTCAATTCAGTAATCTTTCACAATCAGAATGCAGTTATCTTTTATTAGAGAAAACAAGTCTACACAAAGAATACTGCTGCAGTCATCAGAGCTTTCATTGCCTCAGAAACAACCATGCAAAATTCATTGCACAACTCCATTGCCTTAGCACAGGAGAGCAAAAGGCTCTTGACAGATACTCAAGGCACTTCAGATGGCTTTCTTTTGTTTAGATGACTAAATTTTTTCCCTAAAGTTTAACTGCAAGGCATCATCAGTCAAACAAGTCTCCAGGTTTGACACAAAAGCAGCATGGAGAAATGTCCTCTTTTATTCTCTCACAAGCATTGAAGACCAGGAACCTGTAAAGTGATTGGAAAACTCAGACAAGAACATCTGACACACTCCAGTCCTTTGCAAACAACCATTCCACAATGTGTACGTTTCTCAAAAATGCAAAGAAAAAAACCCTCAGACAATGGAAGGAATTCTTTGAATGCTTTTTTCCCCCAAATAAAATTTTTACAAAGTAGCTAAATATTTGATGAAGGAACAGAATCAACTTTGCAGCTGGTCACTAATGTAGAAACGTGGTGCAAACCTGCCAAGGTAATTGTTTCCTCCCATGACCCAGTCCCCTCTAAAGAGATGTAATTACTTCTGTGGGATAGATTGTGTTGAACACTGATTCTGGATTAAGGTAGCATGAAGAACCTGGCACATTCTATACACATATAAGAGAAGAGGCAATCCCTACTTCCAAGACCTTTAAATTCACACTGATTAATAATGAATTGAAAATGTGATGGTAGCATGCAAAATAGTAAAACCCTGCAAATCCAAACCATCTGTTCTGCTGTCTCAGTGTATCTTTCTACCTTAGATGCGATAAAAGTGCTGAAAATATGCAAGGGGTGGTTTGAGTGTGCATGTTTAATGTTGCTGTGTACCAAGGGACCAGTGAAATCACCAAAGCACAGGCATTCTCCTTACTGCAAACAGCTCTCACAAAAGCGATGTGCATTTTTCCAAGCCTTCTAGAACATTTATGTGATGTGGGGACTCATCAACACCCTCTATCTCACAGCTCAGTACAGTTCCCTGTCCTCTCCTTTGCTTTTAAACCAAAACTGGAGCACACGTTATAGTCATTTTCAGTGTCACTAAGCAACAAAATCACAAAACAAACCCAACTGAACGCTGAAATAAAGGTACAATGAAAGAACAGACATTTGTGCAGTGTTTCTTATTTTTGGTGCTTTTCACTAACTGTCCCTCACGAGCAACCCCACCTCCAGTGTTACTTTTGATTTCTAGCATTATCTAATATGAAAATAATTTTTATAAGTATTAATGCTACAACATGAATATCCAGGTGAGTGCTCATGTAGCATTTCTGAACGTGATCCATGTTTTCTCCTGGTTTGTACATTTATGAACAAAAAATATTGATTTATTTTTCAAACACACAATAGTCCAACCAAGTATGAAGAAATTTTCTGGAGGCAGCCCAAACTTAGTTCTACTGTGTTCTACATCCTGAAAAATTATGTAAATTTATATGCTGAGAAGCTCAGAGGAAAACTAGCCAGAAAATACTGTCTAAACACACGTGATCAAAACAAACGTTGTCGTTCTAGCACAATCTGTATGAGGTCAGGAAAGGCAATTGGAACCACTCTGACAGAGAAGATGCATAAACTTCCTGTCTGCAGGCAGAGGGCAGGCCATCCTACTCTCATCCTCATATCCTCTATGGCATTCAACATTGCTGCTCTATGCAGTACTGCACGTAGCAGGAGTTCAGGACAAACTCTCAGGAGGGTTATGTGTACCGTGATGAGACCCAACAATTCTGCCAGCAGATGAGAAAAACTCTCGCCCCAAAACCCCACCATGGGCAGTCTCCTAACTGACCATATCCATGGCAACAGCTGGCCCTTGTGCCACACACAAGCATCCTCCCCTACTATCCAGATGTTAAGAAAAGAGACACTTGTAGGTAGATTAAATAAACTAAGGCTTTAGTCTAAATCTTTCAGCTGAAAATATGCATCTGTGATCAGACTAGCTCAGGAGGAGTCCAATTCCTAGATAACGGTCATGCTTGATGGAACAGCATTCAATAGAGGCACTTCATACCCTCTCAACTGATACTTGAATCTTTTCTGGATCCCAGAAGTGATACTCAACAGTTAAATCTTCAGCTTTTAGGAAATTCAGGCACAGCAATAAAATGGATCTTTTCAACACAACAAGTTATCAGGATTATGTGAAAAACACCCTCCCCTCTAGTAGCATACACCAAATTCAGAATAAAGTCAGTGTCTCATTTTTCATATATTCCTGGCAATTCATGGCTGTGCTCAAGTCTGCTAAAGCTGCAGCTTGAAATTTATAACGGGTAATTTCCTTGGGTAAAGAATTTTCTTCAATACTAAGGGAATGCCTGCCTGCACAGGACATAGAGTCTCTTGTCCATGGGCCACAACCACCATTGTATAAAATACTGAACTGGGGAGATAAGGATCATGAGAAAGAAACTCTAATTTCTTTAAAACTTATAAAATGTATTTCTTTTACCTTGTCTCCCCCTACATCAACATTGATCAAAGTGTGTATTAAAAGCTCGAAGTTGTACTAAAACAATTTTCCTGCTTGAGATGTTCCAATAACACCGCTGCTCTTCTAGCTAAATACAGAAGCTGGTCAGTAAAAAATCAGAGGTCTCCTAATGAAGGCTTAAACCACTGGTTTTTACATTTCTTTATAAATCTCTCCCGTTGATATAACCATTTAACCATTAACAAATGGTTAAATTTTTCTTGAATCTGAATCTACCATTAACAAAACCATCAAGTTTGAAAAAACCTGAAGCTTGAGTCTCATACCAACAGCATGACAAGCACAGGAAATCTGAAGCTTCACAGCCCCACATGGTTACAGAGCTGTAAGACATTAGCCTATAATGAATGCAAGAGCAGATGTATTCAGTGTTCATCCTGCTCTTTCTTTTGAATACATGGAGAACTGTATTGTGGTTTTTTCCTTTTTTCTTTTCCTCAACCTAGAAAGGAGGGCCTAATAAACTAACAAGACTTCAAATAGCGTTTTCAACAGCCTTTTTCAAAGGCTTTAAAACTTGAGCTTCCAATACATTTACCTTCTTGCCTGGGAAAATGATAAAAGGCCAAAAATTTCAGTGTGTTTAGGATTAAGGATTAGCTGACTAAACTGAAATGTCCAAGTGCGTCCTTTCACAACTGAAAACTTCACAGTCTTCCAACTAAACAAGCAAGATGTTAGGCAAGAACTATAATTGTGCAGGTAAACAGAAAAGTGTGACACATCCTTCATATTTTGCAGAAATAGCCCAAACTCACTTCAATATAAACTATAACAACTTGACCAAACATTGTAGAAAATGCCGTGAGAGTACTCTGACAAAACTGGGAGACATATATAGGAACATCTGCAACTGAAATTAATGTCAGATTAGACCTAAGATAAAAATTCTTACACTAATAGTCTTCTATTAGCACCTGTTTCAATCCATCCTTCTGGGAATGCCTACCTTGAAGATGCCCAATGTTTTTCAGCTGAAAAGACATGAATGCAATAGAAAATTGATGCCACGTTTTCCTGTGTTAATTATATACATAAGCCTACCTGAAGTATTTGCTTGAGGGCATTTTTGATTTTAGTCTTCATCTTCCTCAGCAAGTTCAGTTTCTTTGTGCACCACCACTCTCGTCACAGACATGTCAGGGTGCTGTTCTTTGGCTTCTTTGATTGCCTGTGCCAGGGCCTGCAAATATATTTGAAATATGGAACTCAACGAAACAAAGGACATTCATGTGGGGCCAGAGAATGGGAGAGTACCTTTGGAAAATTTGGTTATAATTTTTCAGAACTGTAAATTCCTGAACTTGAGATCCAAGGTAAAAAAACCAACCAACCCCCAAACCAAACTAACTCCCAAAACACAAAACCCAAACGAAAGAAAAAACCAAAAAAAAAACCCCACCGTGTCAAAAATTTACCAAGATTTCCAGGAAGTAACTATAAAGTTGTAAGATAACTTTCTAGCTCATCTTAGGACAAAAAAAGTATTTCTATATCCCAGAACTTTTTGAAGTTCTGCGAAAGATCTAACAATGCCTTTACAAGAGTTAAGGATAGTACAGAAAAACAAGAGTGCCTTTTAGTTTCCTGAACAAAACAGAAAGATACTTTGGAATGTATACTAAGTATGGTACTGAAACTCTGGAATAAGATCATAGTAGAAATTTCTCAGCACAAGAATCCCATTTTTCTCCTTGTACTAGTTTAAGAGAAATTTCTCTAGTTTAATTCAGGGAAGTGTAAATGCAAGTATCATTCAGTTGCTTATAATCCCTCTCCCATTTTAAGAAAATTCATCATCTTAAGAAATGTACCAATATGCCCAGTTGGATCAGATGACCATCATAGGTCCCTTCCAACTGAAATGTAATATTTTATTCTACATCATAGTCAACCACACAAGAGCAGGCTCTGAATCATCACAGGTGAAATAGCACCTGGGACCTTCTCTTTCTTGCCATCTTAGTACACACTTATATCAGTGAGCTGTATTATTGCTGGAACCTAACATAAGAAAAAAACCAGAAGACATGGGAAGGTATTCAGAAGCAACAGTTGAACCTGTTCACCTTAGTACCTAAAGCAACTATAAACCCCACAAAATACTAGAAGGAGCAAGAAAAATATAATGCAACAAAAAGGTTTACCTTAATTTAGAAAAGTGACTATTTCCTGAGCTAGCTACAGGTATTAAGTGAGAGAAGAAATAACTAACTCTGAAGAGAGATTGAAAACACCAGCATTAGGCACCCTAACTATTATGTGACACTGAATTTGAAATCCTACTAAGGAAATATGTACAGGACACATGATGTGCATTGGTACAATACTGGTGTTTGCTGTTTGTTAACAATTAAACCATAAACAGTGAAAAAACCCTAAGACTCTAACTGGTAAATTACAACAAGTAATACAAGCATTTGTATTCTGAAACTCCAAACTGAAATATTATTATCCTATTGAAAACTGTTTTAGTGATATAGGCAGCTAACAGACAAAAAACATCCAGCATGTAGTTTGGCCATTTAAGAAGCTCCATATTCACTTAAGAAAAACTGGTAGATACGTCTTAAATCTCTTAAAAGCTGCTCACTGCTGTTTTAAACTTCAGTGATTAAAATTGTATTTTGTATTTCCTTTTCTATAATTTCATTTTTTACTTCATTATTCACTTATCCCAAATTAAAGAAGGGCTTTGAGAATTGTCTGGTATACTAAAGCTATTTTGTGACCTTTCTGGACATTTGAAGTGCATTGAATGTTGTCAAGGCAAACAAGAGCCAGCCATGCCTGATGCTAAACAGCCCTGTCATTTAATTATGAGTTTCAAGAAGAGATTCAACTTGCCAGAAGACACTTCCTGGACACAAATCAAAATGTGAAAATAAAATCCTTGAAAACTCTCAATATATTACAATTCATAAGTTAAACTGAACCCTGTTAGGCTGATTTGTGAAGCCTTCATGAAGTTAGAAATGTATTCACTGCAAGGTAGGCTTTTCCATTTGTATTAACCAGTGACTATTGAGTGCCTTTGTTACTATAGTTTCTTAGATGAAAAAAAACCCCTGTGTAATCATCACTACAAAGAGTAGATAATTGACTTTTCTGAATTATTTTCCTGTGTAGTGCTCAAATTCAGCCTTATTAATTGGGCACGTAGAAGTGATTTTAACCTTAGTTTTTAAGACATTGTAAAATACTGCTTTACTACTGATGGAGATAAAAGGTACATACAATTACAGCAGATCAACAATTACTTTTGTTACATGTAATTCTAAAAATACAGGCCAAAGTTTAATTTTTAAATTCAAGCAGTTAATGTTTTAATGTATTTCAAAGCTTTCAATCAAAATGAGCACTGCATTCAGATATTGCTGAAACAATGCAGTAGAGACTTCCATCAATCCAGATCAGTGTATCAAAGTAAGATTATTTCAGTAATGTTGTTCCTCCCAGTACAAAAGCTGCACTAAATAAACTGGGTCTCTTCCAAAAAGAGTAATCCCTCTAAAAATAGCAAAAATCATTCACATGATCTATGATGCAAATTTACAAATGCTGTTTTTCTTTCATACATATTCAAAAGGTTTCTTAATAGCAAAACACAACTGTATAATAACTATACCACTATTAACAGTCTCAGGGTCTTTCTATACAGTTTTATTCAACTTTTCTTTCTTACTTCAGATTTCTGAAACATCATCTAGACCTCACCAGACTACAAAACCCACATTTTAAGTGTGAAGTTTGCACACTCACCTCATCATGGTCAATATCTGCATCTCCAGTAATGACAATGCGCTTCTCAATTCTTGTTTCTGACACTCCACCTTTTACCATCTACAGACATCAGAAAAATAAAAAAACCCAGAAAAACATCCCTGTAATTATTCCATATTTCCACAAAGCACAACCTCCTGTTGCACTGAAGCAAATAGATTTCTGTGTCTGAGCTGCAACTAGTAGTAAATGTGTTCAGTGCTAAATCATCCTTTCCTTTTTCAGCTCTGCAGTTGGTCACCTTCTAGCAATTGCTAAACTTGATAAAAATCAAGCAATAGAGAATTACTCCTGTTACTAGAGCCCATATTTGGCAAACTGTAATTCCAGCTTCTTCCACCATATAAATCTGGCAACATGGAAATTCCAGGAGTCTTTTCTTTTATTTCAACCCATCTATCATGGGCCTCTCCATAGTCACAATCCTATGCCAATAAATACAAAGATGATCTGGTTTTCAGCTCTGTCATTCAAGGACCTTCATCAGATATTTTCAACATATTTCATGGTGCTGAACAGTTTTGTGCTTTTTTTCTTCACTTCTTATTCTGATGATTAAGACACTTCAGCTTATAAAAAAATTCTCACAGAAATAACATTATTTGCCTTTTAAATCAACCTGCATATGAGAAAAGAATAAACTGCTACTTAATATACACTGACCATAATAGGGAAGAGGCAAGATGACTCTGTTAAGAACACCATTAGAATATTTAAACTATTTTGGAAGGTCTCTTTATCAGTAATGAACAGTTTACAATGCAAAATAAAAAGTCAGCTTAGAAAATTCAAACAATCTTGTTACTGACTGTTTATTATCAATTCAAAAAACATAAGGATCTGCTGCATCATGGTAATTCCAGTAATTTTTCAGTAGAAGACAAGACTGAAACCATTTTCTTTAATTGTTCCTTCCAAGAAGCAAGACTATTTGACATATGAACTTGACAAGAAAATGTACACTTCTGTCAAAACTGGGGTTCAATTCATTGAACAAAGATTTTTTCCTAAAATGGTGGTGGCTTAATGATTCCAAAAAGGAGCAGGAGTCTGACAAGGATCTGTTGACTAGTCTTTGTAACAAATGTCTGGCAAACATTGTTTCAATTCTTCACGGTGCCATTAGCAGGGCTCCTGTGGACCTCAGACAAGTTAGCTACACTAGCAAACATTCTGTAGGGTATCAGTGGGTGATGACAGGACTGAACCTGTAAAAATTTATTTACACGCTCACTTGTCAAATACTGAAATAAGACCTATATGAACTACTGAAAAACCACTAGTCATATTTTTCCCCCTTTCCATGTCCTATTCCCAGTTATTCCTGCTTATTCATTAAGACTTCTGTCTTCAAAATCTGTACAGAAAGATTTAACTCTCACACATGGCTGGAATGAATACCTTCCATTTCAAGTTAGTTTTCCCCGATGAATTAGCAGATATACAAGAAACTTCACGTAAAATTGTGTTTTGAGGGTCTGGTGTCTTTTTAAATTAAGAAACATGTGAATATATATTTTACCTTTGTGATGTGTGTAGTTGTGGTAGTAGAAATGGACTCTGATGTAATTGTCTGTGCACTCACCAGCACACCACTATCGCCAACAGCATTGCCATCAAGCTATAAGGAAAAAAAGATATTATTGTATATTGGCATTTAAAAAACTTTGTTTTCACAGGAGAAAAGGCTATTTTTCTTACTAAACACATTCTTGAATTCAGCTAGAACTGAAATCTAAATAGAAGCCATCCAAGTTTACAGAGTCAGGTAAGGCTATTATTATGGCCCATTCCTGTGGAGAATTCATGCTCATAGTTAACATGTTCCTTTCAGGAGCAATGAGATATTTTAATCAAGTTTCCAAAACTGGATTAAAGTCAGTTATACTTTTGCAGTCAGCAACTAAGTCTTTATATAGTAAAAGAAAATTAGAACTTCTTAAGTAATATGGTTTTGTAACATTTCACTTACCTAATTCATAGCCAAAGTATAACCTTATCTGCTAGGAAAAAAGTATATGCTTTTGAAAAACATTTTTGGACATTATCTATGTTGATCTACATAACTGTAATAAAAATAAGATTGCAAACAAACCACTCACTGTACCTGTGAAGATTCATACGTGATAGTTTTAGTTTCTGTTTGAACAATTGGAATTTCTTTAGTGGAGATTTCAGTTCTCTGCGTGGCATCTGAAATTGTTACCATCTCTGTTTTCACTACTGGAGGCTGTGATGCAAGAAATAAAATAAACAATCAATTCAAAAGACAGAAGAAGTTTTGTAAAGTGGACCAAGAAAACACAACCAAAAGCTCAAGAAAAGCACAAGCAAGATAAGTATTTGACTGACTTCCCATACAAAAAGCATGCACTAAACAAGGAAAATATAATGAAGATTAATACATCAGCCCTCTAGGACATCCATAAAATTGTAGGAAAATTTAATCTCCTAATAACCTTGTCAAAGTTCAGCCAACAGTACATACCAAGTGCAGTTGCTAAAACAAAGCTACAACACATACTGAAAATGTGTAAAAGCATGACTATGAAAAAAATAAAGAATCTTAGTTTGCATAAAGAAATTGACAGCTAGATCAGACAGATAAACTTTGTATTAGAACTAATCTGGGAAAATACCTATCACTCCTCAGTCTGCAAATCAGGACAAGAAATTCTATAAAACTTTAACTTTTTAATATGTATTACCTCTGGAAAAGAAAAGCTTTTGAAAACTCGATTTTGAGCAGTCTAAATTTTTCGGTAAGTCAATGACTTCTTTTGACAAAGATTCTAAAAAGCTACTTCAACAATTTAGAGTAAACTAGTGGTGTTTTCTGCAATATCACAGACAAAGCAATTAACCTGGGGTCTGTAAGCTAGTGAACTTACAGTTCACTGACACTTCACTTATCTTATTGGAGCAGATTTTCATTAGATTTAAGAACTAAAGCCTTTTGATATTTTCCTAGATGCATCAGCTTCTATCTTATATTGATTTTGAATACACATAGGGTAAAATCCCAGGAAAAAAACCCAAACACCCTTTCATGCTTGCACACACAGCAGCCCTTCTTCCCCTTTCTCCAAACTATCTATGCTTTTAGGAAGTGTGGGTCCTTACAAATTTAAAAAGTCTAATAAACTAATTATTTCAGATCATTAATCAGAACAGCTGTGTATTCAAAAGACAACAAAACAAAGAATGTGAGTTGTTTTGATTAAAAAGTGAAGAAAAAAATTTGCCACCATTACAAGAACAAGCAGGTAGAGGACTACAAAAAACCCACTCAGCTGGTGAAAAACTCAGCAGAAGATCATGACAAATTTACAAAGACATACATGCCTGCCTTTCATTTTTTCCCTTTCTGCTTCTTTATCATTTGCCCAGTAACGAACTCTGCAACCTTGTTTGGCTTAAAACAACTGGTTGTGACAGGAACTCATGGATGCTTCCTACGTATCTACTGCACTAGAAGACTTCATGGAAACATTGTGATATGAGCCTCACCACTTAACAGTGCAGTGCTCTCACCTATGCAATTTCTAGCCATACATACTCTAGCCTACAAATCTGTATTGTAATGTTTTATTGAAGGGGGGGAAATAAGGCAAGAAAAGCAGCGAATGATTATGGGGAAAAAAGGAACAAAAATTTGTGACAGGTGCCTTCTAATTTCAATTTGCAATAGTTTTCCAATCACAATTACATGTCATGGATTTGTCAAAAACAGTTGACAAATGGACAAGACAAGACACTGGAAACATGTAAATAATAAATACACATTATACATGTGCATAGAAAATACGGAGGAGATTAAAAAAAAAAAGAGATCTCAGTCTTCGGAAGGTTTGCCTTTACTGGTGATTTTCACTCAGTTCTAGCAAAAAGTCAGAAACCATAACTGAGGGAGACAGAATTTCACTGCTCATCAATGGTTTCCCCTTCCAAATGATCTGAATCTTGTCGGATGCCAGAAGATGTGGAGGAATAGAAGAAGAAAGGCAGGTATATTTTCACCCCAAGAAAAATCTCTGCTTAATCTAGTTGTCATACTGTTCTACCATTTACCTCAGAATAACAAATTAATTGTGGTGCAACATCAATGTCAACATGAGACACATCTCCATTGAGTTTCAGCTGTTCCTCCTCTTTTTCTTCACCTACATCTTGCTTAATTTGCTCTGACAAATTCTTCTCTTCTGTAGCTACAGTAACTGTATTTTCCTGGACCAAATCTTCAGCTGTAACTTGTGTGTGCTCAACTGGTACATTTAGTTTACTGCCTTCTGGTATGGCTTCCACATGCTGCATATTTTCTTCATGTTCTTTCCTTTTCATGTCTTCATCTTCTTCCTGTTCTTCCCTGATGACTTCCTCAATTGCCCTATGATGTGGATGGTATTCTCCCACCTCTTCATCCTCACTCTCACTACTACTGCTGCTGCTGCTACTATCTGATGGCAATGATGAAGAGTCCTTTTTTGACACGTGCTCCACCTTACATGTCTCCCCAGCATCAGTGGCAACTTGCATTTTCCCTTTGTTGGTTTCGTCTACGACTAGTGTTTCTTCTATCCCAAACTCTGCCTGCTTCTTCTCCTCCACTATGTCCAGAGTCTCATGTGAACTCTGCACAAAAAACATGGATGAGGATAAACAAAAGAAGAGTATATGAATAAATTAAAATGATGAAAATAAAATTAGCTGATAGCTGGTTCATGTCATATGGAAGACAAAAGATGATTGTGATGGTTAACTGAAAAAAGAAGGAAGGAAAGAATGAAGATGGATTGTAAGAGTTAGAGCCAAACTTAGTCATGGAAAAAATCTGCAGAACCTTATCAGCATCGCTGACTCCAGTACAAGGCCCTTCTGCTCTGGAAGCATGTCTCTGTGAAACAAAAAGCAATCAGAGGACAAAAATCAATGCATAACCCTTTTCAACAGTGCAACATCCTCCAACCAAGCTTTTAAGAATGTATAACCATGACACTAGAGAGATGCTACATATTCACCGCAAGAGGCTAGTTGCCTTACACCTCATCTAAATATTTGATCAAAAGTAGGTAAGAATTATGAAAATTATTATTGGTGTAAGAATTGAATTATGAAAGCCTGAAAATAAAAAGCATGAATGTACTAGCCAGTGATGCTACTGAGGCAGTTATTTCTCTCAGTTAAATCAGGAATTAAGAATAAATAATATTAAACAAAAGTAAATAGAAAAAGTAAATAGAAAAAATAATACTACCAGTTTGCCATATTTTAAAAAGCAGTAAAAAAGGCGTTATTGCAGGGTTTTATTAGTTGCTTGTCTTTGGTCTGTTACTTTATGCAACTTAATAGATAATGAGAGCAAGACTGCTTAGCATAGTATGTTGTCAGAATAGCAATTCATGATTACAAAACAAGGTCCTATAAGAATTCAGTTTGGAGCCAAAAGGATGATATTAAAGCAGCTACACTAGTATTTGTTCCACAACAAAATAATGACGGCTATCTGAAAGCCCGCAGTAAATGATTATTAGGGTGTCAGGTTTATTTAACCGAACGTACATTTAGTGAACGGCCTGCAGCAAAATTAAGAGCCCAAATGAAAAGAACACAAAAACCAACACACCATCTGTGACTTAATCCTAGCTTTTATTGCTGTTTATCTAGCGCAGCACCTACGGAGCCTAAGGTTAGCCAAGCACTGATTCCTCCCTGTTTCTGGCGCGCTGCAGACGCAGAGTTAAGCTCTGCGGCAGGCACGCCGCTCCACGGCAGGCCGGGACGTACGGGAGCAGCCCGGACCTGTCCCTGTCCCTGTCCGTGTCCCTGTCCCGGCGGGATCCGTCCCGTCCCCGGCGGGCCCCGGCCCCGCGCCCGAGCAGCACCTGGGGCCCCGGCGCGGCGGCGCCCGTCTGCTCCCCCGCAGCGCCCTCTGCTGGCCCCGGGCTGGCGGCGGCGCCGAAGCGCTCCTTACTAAACAAAATGGAGGTTATCTCCTCTTCCAGGCTCTAGACGGGTCAGAGAAGGGAAAGGAAAGAATTAGACAGCGGGAGAGGTTTGGCAAGAGAGAGACGTGAGAAAGGCAACGGCTGGGCAGGAGCAGGGGGCACGGACAGGGGGACACGGCACAGCCGGGCGCTGGGGCTGCGCCTCTGCCACGCGCAACACACCGTGGGAACGGAACACAGCGACATTCACACAGCGACATTTACACGGACTTCCCAAACAGCACACTTTACTTAGCTGGTAACTCCGTATTTACTATTGGCCTTTTTTTCACTTTTAAAATCCATTTTTAACACCTTCTAAAGCCCAGCTGGATCAGAGCTCTAGGGCTGTCACATGTATTTGCTTAGAATACATACCCACAGCGCTGAAATGTTAAAGTATTTCTTACTTCTTTATAACAATTTATACATACATATTTTAAATACTTAAATATCCTAAGCAAATTCATGTTGATTAAAAATCTGTTTTCAGAAAGCCTTTCCCCTTTCAGTGGGAAAACTTGTATTTTTCGAGCATACATAAAAGGTGACACGTTGCTTTAAAGAGTAAGTTATGTTCATAATCTTGTCTATTTTCTGTAGGGCTATACATTTGTATAGTTAAGCAAACTTTGAAAGTTCACATGGGTACAAGCCTCTGAAAAGGCTACAGTTCTTTATTCCAGATTTCATTCCATAAGCTCTGGTAAGAAGTTAGAAGTGGTTAAAATAAAAAGCCAGCAACGTACAAATACACAACATGGACATAACACACGTTGACAACATTTCATGAGATACATTTCAGCCTTCCCGACGGGCACTACAGAGAACCATGCCAGAAGCAGGCGCCAGAGGAAAGCCAAGGTGCCATGCACACAACTGCAGCCGCGGGGACTCTCCTTGTGAGCAGTGATGTAGAGCATGAACTGACAGAGGTTACACCATGCTACTGTACAGACACTACAACGTGTATGCCATGCAGAAGAACAGAGAAAAGAAAAGAAGAAGAACCCCTAACTTGTTGGTTTTTTTCCCTACACTAAAATTCAAAGTTTATTTCAATGGTGGCTAAGATGAGTTAACAGGAACGCAAGTTACTAAATCTGCCTTCGTGCAACACTGAATAGCCATTAGGGCAATGTGTTCCTTACCCCTACTTTCTTTCTCTAGTTTACTCCACCCAAGAAACATTCATCTATTAACAGATTACATCAAAAGGCAAAAATGTTCATGATCCTCTTTTCATTTTACTCTGCTACCTTGTTTCCCGATCGCTCAAAGCAGTAAAAAAAAAAAAAAAAAAAAAAAAAAGTCAGGGGAAAACCAAAGTCTTTATGTGGTAGGTGGTCTGACTGTGTGCATCTCTCTTTATCCCTGCTCCCCTTTATACATATAATTAAAGACAGGCATATACCACCCATCTTTTAGCATTTTCCTATCTTCAAATTTTTGGGTCTTCCAGTCTTTTACAATGAAAATCTCAGCCACAAAATTAATTTGATAATGTAACCCCTGTTCCCTGGAGCATTTAGTAGAAAGGATTACATGTATAGATAGAATTCATCAATTTTGTACCAGCCTGTGTTTAAATTCCTGACAAATTCTTCTGGTACACAGTCATACACTCTAACATGAAATACTGTTTACAAGCTGTGGGAGATGGATTAAAGAAAAAAAATACTGTGGGTATCCATAGAATAGAAATATTTCTCCTACTTGCAATATATATCAATGTGTCAGTTTTTGTTTAATTAAGTCACAGATGCTGTGCAGTTGCAGGAGTATGGTGGATCTAGAAGTACAGTGACACAAATGAGATGTACCCAAAATAACATTTCTAGGACACAGAAAATTATTTATAAGCATTTTTGCTGAAGCAAAAGAAGAAAAAGAATATTAGCAGTGGTACCCCTGCTTTATTCTCATCTAATATTCAGCTGTCCTAGAGGACAGGCAAGGATCAACAGGCATCCGTCAACAAATAATTCAGGATGGAAACACAGTTCCCCAAAAGTCATATTTATATATGTTAAATAGGACTAGCAGCTTCACATTAACCTAATAGACCAAAAGTGATGTAAAAAAGCAACATCACAATTGCTACTCATGACTATGACACTACTACTAGTCCCACTGGTTAGAGTGCTTTTCATTGCATAGATGTGACCAGGGAGAAAACCTCCCTCTTTTCCTTAATGAAAAGAGAGGTACAGAAGTGCAGAGGTATTCAGAACAGGTTGCTTTTGGAATGAAGCTGCTTACACAGCATTATTGAATAATCATTACATAGTGAACATACAAAGCAAAACTTCTTGTGTGAAGTGTCAAATACCTGCAAGCAATTATTACCGTATAGAATGAAAATACATGCTTTGATGTCATCCTAGTCACATCAAATCAGTAATTTTCCAGTATTGAACAGTAATGAAACACTGGGTTTCTTTTCAGTGGCCATTCAGAACTTCATGGTTAGTTTGATGTTTAAGCAAAACATTGCTGGCATTCATATATATGTGTATCTATACACATATACACACACAGAGATCCTGGTTTACAACTCAACATTCTCCTTTCAGTATTGGCTTTAAAAAGTTATCCCCATCAAGGAAGAAGAAAAAAGAAAGAAAAAAAACCACGCCTGTCCCTGCCCACAGCAGATACAGCAAAAAAGCAGCAGGTTTCAGGGCAGCCACCTTATCGGTTTCCTCTGGTTTTGCTCCAGCAATCCATGGCATTGCAATCCATTGTTTCTCCTTCCCAGGCAGTGTTTTCACTTGGAAAATGTGGTCTCCTTTTTTCTATTTGGTTTTCATTTTATAAAACCAGTGTAAATCAACAAGCAATGAGACAGACATACACTATACATAAACATAAAACCAAGTCATCTGGAAGTGACAGAACGTACTAGATGAGCAAAAAAAAAGGCAAACCAAACCACCAGATATAAAATAACTTGCAGGGGCCTCAATTTCAAGAGAAATAAATCAACACAGAACATACACACAACCACGTAATAAAAATTAAGTTACACTTTTACATGAATTGTGTCATGAATGTTTGAAAATATGACCAATACTGGTACCTGTGCATATACCACTATATGTAGAAATACTAAGGTACTACTCAGAAATTTGAGGAATTTCTTGGCAGGAACCACAAATTAACAAAATAAAGTGATGCATACTCAGTTGCTGTGTTCTGACATACTCACAGTTCAGATAGCTTACAGATCTTACTGAAATAATGTCCTATTATCAAAAATAATTTTGTAGCATCAGACTTGCTTAATTGAAAGCTCACCTTTCTGTGGACTAAAAGAAAGCTGAAGAATTTAAGGGGATAGGACAACAATACATTTAAGGAAAGAAGGGTAGGAACCATGGTGAAAGACAAGGACAACAACACAATGAACTGATTGTTTTAAAAGACTGATTTACTCATCTACTGTATGAAACAAACAGCTAATAACCCAATAAAACTAAAAGTTTCACAACAGCATGAGAAATTTGGGTAGGTTTCCTGCTACAGGCATTGAGGGTGATATTTATAGAAAACTGTATTTCATACTGCTGTTTCAAGGTTCAGTAGAAGGAAGGTAGAGAAAAGTAGATAAATTCATTTTACAGACTTTTAAAGATAAGTAAATTTTAACAACTACATTAAATGTATCCTGACACTGTAAATTAACTGATCACATAAAGTCTTTCTGAAACAAAACACAGACTGTGTGTATATTTATGCACAAGTTGTCTATGAAGAGATAAAGATATAGGACAGGAAGGAAAAGTTCTACTGTCGCTGAAAACTTATTTCTATCAATCTGTGTAAATCAGAGTGAAATTTAAGATATCCTTAACATACAGGAAAATGCTGCCATCACTTCCGTTTCCTTCTAATTCAGTTGTTCATGTAGAAGAATAAAAATCCACCCACTATTTAAAGTCAGGTCCAATAGTAATGGTAAAAAAGTTAATGTACACTTAGTATAAACAAATATTATATCAGACAAATAAAGTGTTAACCTGAAGGACAAACTGCATTTGCTGTATGACATAGAGGGTTGTACGGAAAGGCAGGCAGACAGTGTGTGCAGTGACATACCCCTTGTGTCTGTAGGGACAGAGGTGTGATACGCCGCTTTTCCCACTCATTTGGGCGTGGTTCGGGTGTGGATTCCATGAAATTGCGCTTGAGCTCACTAATGCTAGCCTGGTGTTTCAGTAAGTCGTCCTGGGTCTTATCCAGGTCCTAGCAACCCGCAACATAAAACAAAGTAGGACAAAACACGACAACAAAAGCAAACTTAACTGAAAAAAAAAAAAAGAAATAGAAGCAACCAAACCAAGAAAAGTGCCTTGTGTCTGAAATGGTGACCTCCTCTGTAGTGCCTCAAAATAAAAATGTTTAAGACTATAAGGGACCAAGATTTTCTGGTTTTGTTTTTGTAGTGAAGGTCTTACTCATACACTGTTTCTTCCGTATTTTAAAGCAAAGAAAAATAATGCTGTACATGGTTTTAGCAAAGAGCTACTGTCATCCAAAACATGACACTACCCTTTGAAACAATAATAATTTCCAGGAGCTGTTTGTTTTCACCTAAAATTTGTAAGCACGGGCACAAATGTTTCAGGATACTGCACAGCTAACATAACTGAAGGTAGCTGTAAGAAAGAATAGTTTAACCCAAGGAGCATAAAAATGCATCTTTCTTGATATTACAAGCTCCATGAAAAATACTTACATCTGTGAACACAATACTACAACGCTGAACGTACAAGCAGCTTCAGAGAGACAATTCATTGTGCCTCTCATGCAGGCTTAAACTTACTGGAAGAATCAGATTTAAAGACTTAAAACCTGTTACCTGCCAATTCTACTTTTAAGAACCTGACAGCAGACAGACAGGTGGGAATAGTCTTTGTGCATGGCAGTACCAAGAAAATTATCTAAATTGCACCTCCACAGACTAGTGCCAAAGGGTACACCACAGCATGAATTGGATTTTGTCATGACCATTGAGGCCAAACTGCAGCACCTTGGATCAAATAACTACAAGGTATTCTTTCACTTTGTACCAGCTACAGGGCAGAGGTAAGGTTCAGGAGCTATGCCAAAATGTAACTGCTCTAGTAACCAGACAACAATATATATGCTTAGCTGCCTTGGGAATTCATTGCCTTTTAAATACAATGGCTGGGATTTGGTGAGAGAAGCAGATTTCACCCTGCTTTCACAATGTGTCCTCCTTCCAGCATTCCAGGTCTCAAGAATAGCCCATGTTGCTTATGCTCACTCTAACACAAGAATATTTTTTCAGTAGTATTCTGTAGTTATATTCAAGCTTAAGCCTTGGATCCATTTTTAGTAAAGAACTAAAAGACTGAAGATTGAAATGAAATATTATCAATGCAGAAATAATTATTAAGGAAGTTTTGTCAAAAGAATGTAATCCGAAATAATTATGTGGGTAAAGAATCTAGATATTTTACAAGGATTTTAAATACTCTTTAGTAGATTGTTCTGAAATCTACCATTTAGGTTAGGATTTTTATTGTCAGTGATTGCAATGCAAAGATGCTTCACATTAAGTTATTAAAAACCCACACCCCAAACTCATTAGTTTCTAATTTCTTTTCACTTGCATGTACAGCCCCAGTAAGGGTTTGGTGCTGCACATCTATTTCCTAACCTTGTGGATAAGCCGCATGCATTTTGAACATTTGAACCTCTCCCCTTCTGGCAACTCCATAGGTTTGGATTGTCACAGGACCACTTTTCATCCTGGACTAACAAATGAGACATTAAATATGTCCCCCTAAAGTTTGTATTTCCTGAGTGAAGTAAAATCTTATGCCAAAGGCATTCTATTATACAACTGAAGCTTGTAACAATCCCATCATTATTTTAAGACCTGTCTTGGCTTGACACAAGGCACATTCCTTGGACTTGATCAAAGCACAGTTATGCAGTGCACACTTTCAGTGCTTCAGTAAGTTATACACAAGCAAAGTTTCAATAATGATCAAAAAGCTGCAAAAAGCCATAAAACATTAGTTGGGTTACTGCAATCCACACATCTCCTTGTTACTGAACAAAACCAATGATTTTTTAAAAAACTGTTTTTGTGACAAAGGGAATTATTTATAGCCCCATCTGGATGAATGAAATAAAGACAGCAGTAGGATTTTTAAAAACATCTTCAGTTAAAGTTATTAACTACAATGATACTGATAATAACTACAGTCTCTGATAAAATAATTGAGATTAGCAATTGATATGAAAATTCTTACAATAAAAATCTTTACTTCAGTGACAAGGCACTACACATGAACATACTGTTTTAAAGCTCTTTGCTGTTGCTCATCTGCAATGAAAACCAACCTTCAAGAAGCAAAATTTACTTCCATTTGAAAAGCAAAAAATAAAGCGAATATTTCAGAAGATATTGAAACATTCCCTTTGAATATCTGATCCTTGCATCATTTCTCAATGCTCCTAAAACCAGTGTCAGAACTAGAATTAGTGTTCTATACTTCTACTGCTTACCCCTTACTAACTCTGTTTATTCAGCTAATGTATTTGAGGAAGGTTGATTAAACTGACAAAAACTGCAAACTCCACTCAACAGAAGATGCAAACATTGAGGTGCAATGTACAAGAATCCATTTAGAATTATGAATTGCACCCATGTGTCTGCTCTATCTAAATAGGGCTATTATTCCCAGTTGCCACCTTGAAAACATTTAGCAAAAATACACAGATTTACATTCAGCGTTCAAGCTGAGGGTTGGTTGTGGGTATTTTGCATTTGTTCGTTTTTTGTTTAAACTCAGAAACTAGAATGGTAACATGCAACATTTCCAAGCTGGTTTTCCCCATGCACTTCATGCAGTGTGACCGTAACGGCCTGCAGGTGACCTCCCATCCCATGCAGCCTGGCAGCCCGTGAGAACGGAGAGTACTTGTTGTATTACATACAAACCTCCAACATTAAATTGCTATGTCTGACATAAATATTTTCCCCGTTTACTCTCAAGGAACTGATCTGTGAAATTGAGCCACATAAACAAAAAAACAAAAAACAAAAAAACAAAACATAAAGAACATAAAATGGACCAGCAAGTAAATAAAAAAGGACCCTTACAATCAAGACAGTTAAATAAAGGAAATAAAATGGTGAGGTGCAAAGGCACTATTCAGACAAAACCCACAGAAAATTCAGGGTGCTAACAAGGCAGGTAGCCACAGCCAGGTTCAATTGTAAAAGAACAACCGAGCACCTTCTGCTGTGCTTCCTCCTCTTCGTATTCCACCTGTGTGAGCGCATGACAAATCATCAAGAAAAGAAGTGTTAACACTGGCTTACAGACTAACACAGAGGCTTCATCTCTTTGTAAATGCTGCAAAGCGTGCGGGATTTTACAGACCTTTACTTTTTCGGCCCCAGATGTTGAAATTAAGCGACTTGGGTCTTCTTGCACCTACATTGTTGTAGAATGGCTGAAGTAATTTTTGGCATAAGTGGCATGAAAAATGGAAGTTTCACACTGTGTCCCTTTCTTGCTGCACTTTTTATTGTTTCCCAGGTGAAAATTTTAAGAATGAGTAACAAAGAAAAATGATATGCATAATTTCTATGGTACGTGACTTAAATTCTGCAACAAATTGATGGGAAAATGGAATCTAATCCAGGAGTTCTTTTGGGAAAAGAGTTTAGGGTTCCAGTCAAACACTTAAATACTGTATTTACAAACTGTCTTAAATTTTAGGAATGTTGTTGTCTTGGGATGAATTATTTGCACACACACACACCCCTTGTTAAGTGAATATATTTATTCTTACACTGCAGTCCATTCTGTTGGTAATTTTCTGTAGCTAATCTTCATATCTCATCTCCAAGTATTCTGAATGCCTTAAGGAACAGCATTCTTTAAAAAGTGAACCACTTTCCCAGTTGTCTTTCCACAAGTACAAATATCAACTGGTAATCTTAGGAAAAGATGCATTTACAAATCAACACTGTGCAAATCCATAAATTAGAAGATGGATTTACTGCTCATACTGTTGCATTTTGGATTATGTGTGAATGATGGGGTACAGATAATATTTTTATTAATTTCTGACTTATCTGGGCTTCTATTTTCTGTAACTACACTAAAAATTGGATTGATTGGATGAGGCCACAGAAAAATTGAGAAAATCTTAAAAGTCATGTTTTTCATTATTTTATAGTTAGACTGGTATTATAATGGCACCATGTCATATTTAGCATGTCTTTAATATGTACATGGCTTTAGCAAACTTTGTTAAACCTAACATTAAACAGATCCTCCTCCATTTTGATTCTAGAATAATTTGTTTAATATTTTCTTTGAGGATCAAAATAGAAGACCTTTTTCTAGTGGTATTGCTGTAACATGTGCAGCAGACATAAGGAAAGGAGGCAGTTTGTCAGCCACTCCAGATGATCAGAGCAACATACTGGTGTGACTGAGGCTTCTGTACATTTTAGCAGTGTATTCCAAAGAATGCTCAGATTTCAGTGATACAGTCTGACATAACCTGCAATCCCATCTAATGAACGAAATCTGTCTCAACTGCTGCTAGAGATAAATCAAAGCGTGTAAAAAAAGAAAAAGTGCCTTGGACAGACTCAGCTTTGCACACACCCTTGTAAAGCTGAAACACATGAAATCTAGAATAACAAAACACTGATTTTAAAGTATTTGCAGTTTTCTGAATTCAGCTTTTAGGAATTTCATTTTTCAGATCTGAACAGAACTTCAGAGATATGCATTCCAGTCAATGCATGTAGGAGACAGGCATTTTAAAACCAATCGACAGTGCAAACAGAACTTGCAAATAGTATCAAATAACGTATCTATTGTTATACAGAGCACTTTCAGTATTCAGTTTTATGTGCTCATTAACAGTTTGAACTACAATGCAAGTCCACCTGCAGCTCAGTATCTGTGGAATTCAATGAGACTATGCATGCTGTAGGAAATTAGGCAGAAAAACCATGAGCTATCTATTGACTAAAAATCCCACAATGGCAATTTTTCACAAATGAGAAATGCTAAAAAGACACAGATATACACATGTGCATTTGTGTAGTCATATATGTATTTACAGGCATGTACACAGACACACCTCTAAACTAGGAAGTGTGCAAAACTGAGCAAGCCTCGTGAGAACAAGCATAAGTGCAATGTGCAAGTGTCAACATTTAAGTAGCAAAATTACACACCTCCTCTTCCTCTGCTTTGTCATTCAGGTCATTGCCATTAGAGCTACTAAAGGAAGTCACCTTAGGCTCCAGGTAGCAGAGGGACAGAGCGAGAGGAAGGGAAAATGTGAGTGAAAAAGGAATAGACTGGAAAGCAGACAGAAGCAGGACAAAGACAAGGAGAAAAGAGGGGATGAAAGAAGGAGAGGTAATAGGAATATAGTGCTGAAGGCCAGGTGGGAGGAAAGAAATGCAAACATCAGGAAGGCTAGGAAAGGTTATATAGCCATCCTCATCAAGCAGCGAACGGAAACTGAAAGAAAGGCATCTGAAGAAGCTGAATGAGACACACAACTCAGTGCTTTTGTAGTCATTTGTATGGATTCTTCCCTCATCAGCAGGGGAGCCTCGACTAGCTAGGGGTCCCATAGATTCAAAGGTATTAATTGGTGAAGCTGGTCTGGTTTTATTATGATCTGATGTTTGTTCCATGGAATTGCACTCTGAAATGTCTGGAATGGTAAGGAGGGGCTCTTCAAAGGGATCTTCCTCTGAAATATCTGAAAGCATGTCGATCTCAGGGACAGGTGACAAGTTTGTGAGATGGGATGACACAGAATGGATGGGCAGTGATGATGGGTGTATGTGAGTGAGCTGAAGAAAAAAATTCTGTGCACAGTGGAAAATGAAAGCACAACAAAAATGCAAGTTTGAAGGCACATGAAGAGGGGAAAAAAGAGAAATTATTAGTTAGTGAAAACTTTTACTTAGAAGAAGAGATAGCTTTACTAACGCAATAGAAATAAAAATCTCGCTGTGTTTTACAAGTAGACAACTTGTTTACTTCTGTGGATTATGAAAGGAGCCCATTACAAATGTTTTGTTCTCAGGCTGTAAAGAACTGTGCACTTTTGAACTGTAATAGTCATTTAAAACAGATGGAAGCAGACAGACATTCAAAGCTTTGGCAGAAAGGTCAGAGGACAGTGCAGTACACGAAAGACAAGCTGGCACTTCTTGGGTTTATAACTGTTTTCTCTAAGACTGAAAGAGAACCAGAAAGGAAAAGAAGCATCTGCACTAGGGGAAAGAAAAAAAACTGTTCAGACAGTAAGCATATGTAACAAAACCGTACTGAACAGCTTCCTGGAACAACTTCCTGAAATACTCCCTTCCTCTCCACCTCTGTTTTGGTTAAAATATTGAAAGATACACCACTTTGAAAACAAGGGAGAATCACCATTTTACCAAGCCCAAAGGCAAAACACAGTAATTTATTCCACCATTTTTCTCCCATAAAGAAACTGTGTGTGCCTTTTTTCTCATCTACTTCAAAATTATTTCAACTTGCCAGCAAACAAAAAAAATGCAGCTGTGGTATTTGTTCTCTTCCTACACTTGAATGCAGTGGGAACATATGAACTGCACAGAGAAACTCAGCAGTCTCACTAAGAATAAAATGGGTAGCTAACTTGCAAAAATGTTTGAGGACAAAATTGCTCTTTAAAAATGTTGAACTAAGGACTGGAGAATTGCTGAAATACAAATGATCTCCAAGAGTGAAAGAGCAGCAGATTTTACCTGGCACTTTGGGAGAAAATTTTTACATCAAATTATACAAAATATAAATCAAATTTTTTGACCTATTCCCCCAGTAGCTCAAACAAACAAGACAAGCAAACAGGAACAGATCACAGTACTTAACTTTTCACAGAAATCTATACCTTAGTCAACATACAAATTTTTAAAGGATGAAATAATTCAGCAACGGCTACTAAAACAAAATTGTTACCTATGGTAATTAAACTCAATCATAATATACCCAACTTTGTAGAGTGTACACAACCATAGTATATTAACATTTTTATTCAAGTCTAAACAAACCAAGGAAGTGAATAAAACATTATTTACCCTTTGAAGCATTTTTTCAAGAACTCATGCAAGCTTATTGAGCATTTAAATTAGATTTATAACAATAAACTCTAGGTCAGTGCCATTTAGAAGTTTGTATTCTCCTCTGCTTACATATGCCTACATTAAGTTAAAGACACAGAAACCACTTGACAATTTTCCTTTAATATTTTAATATAGTGTTCTGTATGATACTCAGAACTGACAGATACTAAATAACCACACATGGACACACACATTCACATGAATAAATAATTTTTATGTGTGAAAGTCAGACATACCTTTCCATCTTGAGTAAATTCTAATTGTGGAGTTTTGAGTGGACTTTCATCTTCTTCTCTGCCATCTTCTTTTAACTTGGCCTGACCAGCAGCTTCAAGATCAATGATTTTATCTCCAGCAGCCTGCCCTCCAGCAGCAGAGAAGTCTCTTAGAAGACTTTGGTCTGAAATACCCATGGGAGCTATTAGAGAACAAAATAATTTTGGTTAATTTGGATAAGCTGAAACATTTTGGTTTTAAAACTTCTTAGAAAAAGCGCTTTATATCAGCAATGATCAATACAAGCTAGTTGCTGAGTGATACAGTATTTTTCAGCTTCCTGCCTTTACAAAAAATCTGTGGCTCCCATTGCACTGGTATGAACAGCAATGCAACCCGTCATAAAACTTGCCCTTATTATCTATGGAAAAGACCCTCACACTATCAGAGAAGTATTTATCAACTTCTTGATTAGTCTTGGAAGATAAATTGAAGGTATTATTCTTTTGGGTGTGTAAATCACCATTAAAAAAGGAGAGAAAAATATGAAGGAGTATTTTGTGGAAATTAACTATTTGAGAGGACTACTTAAATGCAATCTAGAAATAGCTATGCATATAATTGTCGCAGTATTTTTCACTGGAATCTAAGCAAAACTGCTCAAACAGCTCAGTGAAAGTAAAAACTTCCCTCCCTATACACTTGCAAAAAATGGAAGGGGGAAATACTAAGCCTATATACTTGAATATAGTCAAAGCACAAGAGAGTGAAAGGCCTTAAATTATCTTAAATTATCTTAAATTATCTTAAATTATCCTTAAATTATCTAAATTATCTTATTTGACTCAGCATAACAGGACTGATGAGCCAGATGGCTCTTTTTTAAAATCATGACTGGCTTAGTCAAAATAGTAGTAATGAAATAGAAGAGAATTCATTAAATGAAGGAGTTTCAATAAATACAACTTTGATACAAACTTATTTCATCTAGCAATGTTCTGTAATACCTCCATATGCCTTTGCTTTACAAAGCCAAGGTGCAGAAAGTTGAGAGGAAGAGGTGTTTCTTGGAGTACCTTTGAGGGATATCCTCTTTTCAAAAGTCTAAGCTTCACACCAGAAACTCCCTTAAGATGCTAAGAAGCCAAGCACAGCTAATAGGAAATGTGGCATTTGGGATGTAAGGCTTTTGGGGAGCCTCTATAAGTTCTGCAACTTAAACTTCTGATCCCTTTATGGGTGGCAAATAGAGCATTTCTTTGGTATATGTCACTCAAGTTCCAGAAGTGAGTTTTGGTAAGTCAGAGTTAGGTTGAAAGTCAACTTAGGTTGGAAGGAACATCCAGATGTCCAAACCCCTGCTCAGAGAAGGTCAAATTAGACCAGGTTGCTCAAGGGCTTGTCCAGTTGAGTTTTAAGTACCTCCAAGGTCCTTTTAAACAAGCAAAAATTTGTTACTCGTAACTGATATTTGCTTTGTCTCAACTGGCAGGCATACTTTACTGCCTTATCACCAGGCACCTCTGAGAAACACGTGGCTGTTTTTTTTCTACAGGTTCCCTGTCAGTAGCTGTAGACAGCAATACCTCATTACAGCCTTCTCCTTTTAGAGCTGAAGGACCACAGTTCCCTCAGCCTCTCCTGATATATCACAGGCCTCCAGCCCTCTGGCCAGCTTGGTGATCCTTACTGGGCTCGTTGTAATACGTCACTGCCCATCTAATACTGTGGAGCCCAAAGATGAACACAGTATTTCAGGCATGGTCTCAGGAAGTACTGAATAGAGAGGAACAATAATTTCTTCTGATGTGCCAGCTACGCTTTTGCTAATACAGCCCAGGATACAGTCAGCATTCTCTGCTGTAAGGGCACTCTCATGTTGACTCATGTTCAATCTGCTCCACAGGAGTCTCCAGATCCATTTGTGCAAAGCTGCTTTCAGAACAATGTTTCATCATGCTCAAAATGTTGACCCTGATTCTTCTATAAGAGTGGAAGTTAGGGCCCAAACACACATGCCTGCATGCCTGTATTCTGTAGATGATGCACAAGGGATGCCAGAGAGGCTTGATTATAAAATCATTGAGAGTTGTGAAGAAATCAAATTGTTTCTAGCCAAAAGAAGAAGAGGAACAAAACAAGACTCAGTAACACTGACGTGCTGATGAGTTTTTTAGTTGCCACAAGAAGTCATTACATGCTATACTGGTGCAAACACTTTTGCCTCATATTTTTATTTTTATTTCAGTTCTCAGAAGGTAAGTTCTCTTGGTAGGTTTCCCAAGCAAGTGTCACAGTTAGTTCATTTGTCTTAGCACAGAGAATGAATATTTGCTGAAGTAAAACTCTTCTAAATAAAAGATTTTTTAAGAAAATAAGATAAAGTTGACAGCTCAGTTGTAGCTAAACTTACATCACTGTCATGGTTCACTTTTATTCCAGTGAAGTTGTGCATGTCTGAATCTATGTCAAGGTTCATGTTATTTTGCCGAAGCGTTTCTCTATTATATATTATTGCAGAAGTGATTTTGAGTAAGATGTGCTTTTACATCTCTCACACAAAGGCTGCTATACCTGCCTTTGGAAAGAATGCCTGTTTCCAATAAAGGAAACCAGAAGGTATTTCTGCTCAAAAAGACCAATTATTAGTAATAGAGACAAAAAAAAACTTTAGCTATTCAAAGTGAACGTAAAAATCTTTAACTAAACACTGAAGTACTGAATAAATATACTAGGATAGCAATATACTGAACAAAATTATGGAAAACTCTAAGAAACAATTCAGCCTTTTCTGTTTAGAGACGCTCAGGCCAACTCAGATCCCAAAAGATGCCACTGACCAAACAATTTTATTAAGAGCTTGTAGTGTGTGCCTATGCCTTCAAAAAGGTATGAGTAGTGTACACAGATGCTACATACCCAATACAGTGAACTCCATATATTCACAGCAGTGCCATACTATTTAGGCAGTGACTGAACCTAATGTTTAGGTCACCTAACACTGACAAGTACCTAAAGTGGCTTTAGAAATTGAAATTCATAAATCTGCCAAATGACCTTCAGGCCATGCTAACATTTCCGGATGTTGGTCAGGTCAGACTGACAACACATAATGTTGTCTGAAGTTACAAGACTGAAAAAATAAGTCAAATTCCATACCTCCATCAAGGCTTCTGGAGACACGCTTGCTGGAAGTGCGTTCGAAGTACGGAGCTGGTCTGTCGATGAGGTTGCTGGCCTGTCGTGTCTGTGCCTGCGTACGGCCGCTGTAGCGGAACTTGGAACCCAAGGTCAGAAACTTCGCTTTTGGAGGCTGTTCTGGTGATAGAAGTCTAAAAGGGAAATATGAGGAAAGTCAGTTTAAAAGGATTTATTTTAAGTATTTAATGAGGTAATTTGAAGCTACTTATTGTACTTCAGCTTCAGTTCACAGTGCATAATTTGTGCTCTCCAAGAAAGGATTCTACTGTAAGCTCTTCAAAGACCTTTAAAACAATGCATGTTATTTATTGTTTGCAGTTGGAGTCGAAGCGATGCTGATAACCATCATATTTTTCCACATTATGACTAAGCATCTGGGACTCCTATCTTTTGGTGCTATCTTGATTAAATTTTAATTTTTTGTAGAAAGCTGAAGACATTATAGGTCATGTAGAATACCTCTCAGATCTCTCCTTGGAATGTTACTTATAGTAAAAGCTATACATTCCACTTCCACTGCTTTTCCTATATTCTGAGGTACCAATACAGCCACTGCTCTTCCTCAAAGTTAGGGAATGGTATCTCAAAGCTGTATAAAAGGGAGTATCAAGTGAAAAAAGACTGAGAAGACTGGAGAGCTGTTACCCAACAGCAACAAGTTTAACAGTCTACATTCAGACTCTAGTTTCTTTACAATGTCATTTATAAAATTATATGGGTTGATGTTCGCTGGATATAAGGACTGGGGGGAAGAAACATGTTGTGAAAAAGGTGAGAAGGAGAGTGACATGTACTTTTAATGCTGGGTATGTGTGTTTGTACCATAAGTGTTGGAGTCTTTGTCAGAAAGTCCAGAATGGGCTACCCAGGGGGCTGGTGGAGTCACTGTCCCTGGAGGTCTTTTAAAAAAGACTGGATGTGGCACTTAGTGCCATGGTTTAGTTGATAAGGTGGTGTTAGGTCACAGGTTGGACTTGATCTCCAAGGTCTTTTCCAACCTGGTTGATTCTGTGATCCTGTACCACCATCACGTATGTTTGAAGACAGGTCCTCTCTACATCCTTGAATTTCCTTCAGTATTAGGACTTCAAGTTCATACTCATCTAACCCTATTGCTTGTACTTTGTTTTTGAAACCTGACCATCAACAGCAACACTGAGGGTCCACTGCCATCCTTGCTGAAAAGGCAAACAGTCATCACTGCAAGAACTCTTCCCAGTCCCTGCTTCTCTGGAAAGGCCTTTGAAGTTGTTTCCTGGATCAGTATAATGCTGCAAATACATGGTCACCCATCATGGCCTACTCTCTCTCTCTGTATAAAACTATCAGATTATTGCAGGCAAAGCTTCTTGATTTGAGAATTTGCAAAGAATGAGCAGCTCACTGAATATCAACTTTTTCAAGCAGAACCAGCAATTCATGTGCCATTTGTACTGAGGATGGCACAGATGAGCAAGCAAGAGTTCAAACTGTGCTGACTTTGTTCTCCTCTTCTGAAGCATTTGCACAGAAATATCTGTCAGTGGAATCTTATCCAATATATGCTAAGGCAGTATCCAGTACTGGGTTCTGAAGACTACAACTATCATTCTAAATGTGTTTCAGGAAAACTGACAAATTTTCAGATACCTAGCAAACAGAACAGTGAGCTGTGGTGAGATGACCCTGGCTGATACCAGAGCCCCACCAAAGACACTCCCCTTTCTCAGCTGGACAAAAGAGAGGGAGAGATGTAACAAGCAGCTTATGGGAGACATCATTCACCAATTGTCCTCATGAACAAAACACACTAGACTTGGGAATAAATTAATTTAATTTCTTATTAATCAAATCAGAGTAGAAAACGAGAACTAAACCCAAATCTTAAAAAACCTTCTCCCCTTTTCCGCAAGGAGTATTGGGGCACTTGCCAGAAGCATACAATTCCCATGCCTAAGATGCATGCATCTAAATCTTAATCTGTTCCAACATTTATAAAGAAAATAATTCAAGACAAACTAGTCCATCCTTCTGCACTAAGGCCACTTATGAACTTAAGGCTTCACTTTCATTGCTTCTATAAAACAGTCATTCTCCCCATTATTTCCAAGAGGGAGTGCATTATGTACTAAGAGGAAGAAGGCTAAAAGGGTTTTTCCAATGCTCCTTCAGTTCGTGATTTTCCAGTCTTGGCACAGTTGCAGCATTAACTGCCATTTTTATCTTCCACCCTGCTGAGATAAACTTTTAATCTTTGACTGTGGAAAAAACAAGAGAACTAATTACTTCCTGATTAAAGGCATGTGAATGGATTTTTGTATTACAGATCGAATTATGTAAAATAACTGAAAACTATGCTTTTACCACTTTAAGACATTCTCAGGAGACGGTGAAAAAATCATGAAAATATCAAATAAAACATCATAAAGTGGAAATATAAGCAGGTTTCTGCAGACACTGGTTAAGATCCAGAGCTGCCAACTAAGCTTACCTCAAAATTTTTATGTAGATATATGGTTTGACTGTATTTTTTATGTAGATTGCTGCTCTTTGAAAATGCTACTGGAATCCTCTAAGTTTGAGCGGATAACAAGTGAATACAATGCCCTTTGGTAGTAATTTCCAATACAGTTCATTACAATTTTTATAAATAATTTCATATACTAGTGAATTTCCTACACATTATAAGAAAACTGATCCTAATGTGATTATTCGAGACAAACTGAAACATTACATAAGACAACACAAGGAATCTTACCATGTTATATAGGGCATGCTAAGAGATTTGGAAGCTAAAAATATGCACCTAAACTGTATACAATTTACTGTGGCATCATACACAAGCTTTACACATGCTCTGGATGAGCTACAGTCTCTTGGACTGTAGCAATTGCTTTCTGCTTTTTATCTTTGAAGGGAAATAGAGCTGGCTTTATTTTACTGTTTTTAAATCAGGATGAGAGGTTCTGAGGATTTTCTCCCTGATGACATCAGTGAAGTATATAGATTTACAGAATGGTTCAAGTATTTGTTACATAATTCTTGTTATAAGTCATCCCTGGTTAGGAAAACCACTTCTGATTGGAATAAAATCCAGTTATTTTTATTATGTCAGAATTTCTGTAGTAAGATCATTTCATACCTATTAATGTTCCTGAAAGCTTTCAGACTTGCAAATGGTAGTTGTCAGTTCAGGATTTTTGACTTCCGTAAGATTTGTTTTTTCCTTATTCAGGTCTATTTTATTACTATAAAACTAGGAAATACATCTTACCAACAAAGCAAATCACTGTATGAATTATTTGAAGAGTATTAATAAACTTTTCACTGTGGACAGAACTGCATGCTGTTTGTGGTAATAGACACCACCAGCCACAGCAGACTTCAAATTTTCAAGAAGAATAGAATGCTGGACTGTATTAATAAACGAATTCCATCAACATGAAAAAAAATCTCTGATCAGGATTTTAAAAAGAAGTGCTTCTAAATTAAGCATTTGGAGACTGATTAATGCTTGAGATTTGGCAATCTCAGCATAAGTTCTACCTTTGCATTTAAGAACGTGCTACATTCAATGAAAATCTGAATACTGAAAACCATCCAATGAGACACTTCCAGTAGTCACCTGCTTAGGCCTCCCAGTCCCCAGGTTCTCTGAAGTTCTGTCTAGCAAGTATGTTTAGCAACAAGACTGCATCTACTTTAAAACACAACTGTTTTTTTAACAAAACAAACAGGCTACTGAAGGAGAAAGCTTACCATTTACACACCCTAGTTACTGTGCTTTGAAGAAAAAACTCAGATTCAATGCCTATCCAATTCATAGGAGATTCAACCTAAATCTGTGACTTCTAGGCTGCAGGGGGCAGCAGACCCCTCATGCACACCCTCATGGAATGTGTATTATTATAAAAATCAATCAATGTCAAAATCCTTTTCAGTGGAGGAAGTAGACAGAGGAACAACTCTGTGGTCTCTTGTTACGGTGCTCATTTACAAATAGATCATAGTTTCAATGACCAATTCAGAATTCCCTGTTCCTCAGTTGCTGGAGAAAAAAATGCAGAGGATGTTATGGATTATTACATAAACAAATAGTCTGTTCAAAGTGATTGTCTGTTCTTTGACTGTGAACTCAACCTAGTTCATAAATAAGGAAGAATTCAGCTAGAAGCATTTACACTCAGCAGAATGTCCAAGTTAATAGAATGAAAATTACTGTCAGGCCCTAAGAGCTTCTTGTGATGATGCATAAGGGCTTTCTAGATGGTCATTCTGAAAAGTCAGTCTCTCAGGAAATCTTACCACAAATCACAGAATGTATCAGGTTGGAAGGGACCACAGTGGGTCATCTGGTCCAACCTCCCTGCTCAAGCAGGGTCATTCCAAAGCACATGGCACAGGATTGAGGCCAGACAGTTCTTGCATACCTCCAGTGCTCCATGACCACTTGTTTAGTTCCATCCTCTTAGCACTCTGAAAGCTTTGATAAAGCAGTTAATTGTGCTTGAGACTTTAGGAATTGGTAATTTGGGGTCAATTATTGTCAGGGTATCTTCTGTCTAAGAGGTGATAACTGCAAGGGGCAAAGAAGGGGGAAATCTTTACTTTCCTCCTATCCTTTAAAAGAAAGATATGAGCATATCTTGCAAAGTGGGGAAAGGAGAGAATTATCATTTACCTGAAGAAAGTATGGTGCTCCACACAAACCTTCCATAACCTTTTAGCAGCCCGATGGTTTGGCAGTTTGAACCCAATAGTGCTCTCAAACTGTTCCAGCTGGAAAGAATCCACAAATCAATTAATCCATTTCCTTAAGCTAGTTATTAATTGATAGGTAGAGTTCAGATAGTTCCATTACTGTATCAAGCTGTAATACTCCTGCCATTATGGCAGACTTCATAAAATTTAAAAATATTTTTTTTTAAATATCAGAATTTCCAGCCTTTTAAAAGAATTATACTTGGTGGGCTATGTCATGATGGATAAATTGCATGAAGCAATTGTACTGCAGGTTGTGCTTTGCACTTTGCTTGGATTTAATAAAAGTCTGAAATCCATATGGCAGTGTTAAACTTATATGATCTGTATCACTACATAATACTTTCTTAGCAAAAATACTTCACCAATGCACAGCATCAGTGAACGCAAGAATAATACATCTGCATTAGAGAATTTGTATAACTACAATGTTAGCATTGTAAAATTGGTGTTTGGATGTCTCTTTTATTTTATTTATTCACACAGTAAAAGCCAACTTAAACATTTTACAGTATAATCTATAAAGCATTACAGTATTTGATGTTTTGGGGGTTTTGTTAAATTTCCTGTTACAAAGAGTTCAAAATGTAAACATGCACACAGCCCCTTCAGCAACTTCCAGGAACTTTTAGCAGTAACTGAAGAAAACGTTGAATCCAACCGAAGTTGAATTCATGGCAGCTAACAATTATAACATTCTACAAGACAACTCAAGCCTTTGGTTACAGCCATAAACTTAAGGTGCTGACATTTAATGAACAATTATACTCAAAGAGGAAGAGCAGCTGGCTCTCTCCCAGGACTGCAATTTTGCACAGTCAGAATATGGCCAATGTAACTAGCTTATTGCATTTAAAAAAACCAAAAACCAAAACAAAACAAAAAAACCAACAAACCAACAAAACAACAAGACAGCTTCTATTAAAAAAACGAAAATAGATTTTCTTCTTGGTTTGCCTTTACTAGCCAAGACAAGTGTTTAATACAATCATTAGAATCTGAAGAGGAAAAAAATGCTCATAACTTCTGCTTGAATATTTCATAAGCTTATGGAGGACAACTGTGGAAAAAAAGAGGATGTTTTCTTGTTGCAGGACAGAAATGATCTCACAGAAGACACAAGACTGAAAGGTGGTACTTACTTCTGCTGGCCTGACTTTGATGTAGAAGTTACTTCGCTTGTAGGAAATCTTCAGAATTTTTGGCCAAGCGAAGCGGTTGATCCGGAGTCTGTCTTTGTAAATCAGCAGACCATTAGCACATACACCCAGCATGATATCCACACCTTCAGAATCCTACCAGGTATGAGACAATTTCATAAAAATCACTTCAATAACATTCCAAACAAGTAATTATTGCTGACATACCTTGAGGGAATATTGTAACTGGGACACGTCTCATATTCAAACCTGATTCTGACAGTGAAATTCTTAAATCAGAAGTAGCCAAGTATATTCGTTTTATAGGAAAGACTTTGGACTCTAAGTAATAGTTTTGGCATTCATATGCCACAGTTCTGGGAAATTCTTCAATATTCTGGTAAAAGGGACGGAGTTAACAACGTAAAAGCTGGAAAGGTATGGCCAGTGTGTGTGTTAGCAATAATTTCAACAAATATTAAAAGAAGAAAAATGAGAACCAGGCCTGTCCCACTTAAAGCAGTCAGTGGAAGTCAGAACAAACAGGTGATCAAGGTGATCTTTTCTGGTCACATACTATTCCAGCAGAGATAGAGGAGGTAATGGATAGGTTTCTGAGCATTCTCTTTCACTGACAGCATTTGATGCAAGTTTTACAGGCTACAAAAGTAATTGATACTACTACAAAACTTACTGATATACTACAAAATACAGCAGAATCTCACATCCTCCCCAACAACAGATCAACTACATCAAATGCCACCACTGCCATTATGCAGTTGTTTTACTGGCGGAACTAATAAGACACAATTTAACAATGTTTCTCCAGTACATAAAGGTCTTGGTTTTCTTTTTTAAATGCAAGACTGATATGCTTACAATACTTTAAATTTCCTAATGATTTGAGATTCTGGATTTATGAGAGGGAGTGGGAGGAGGTTATTAGTTTGTCTTTTGATGTTTTAACATTAAAAAAAAAATCCCACTTGAAATGAGAATTTGATTTTGAAGTGGAAAAAGCACCAAAATCCTCCCCCAGGACCTGCCCCCACATTTTTTTAACTCTCATGGTACTATGAAAACAATTATGTGTTCCTTCAGGCTTTACTTTATTGGCCCTGCATCTCCTTGGCATAGAAAATATGACATTTTAAATGTATTTATCTGGTCTTTTGAGTGCAATATTATTTCCAAGCTGCACATGTCTATGCACTAAATAGACTTATATAAATTCTACTGATGTTAGAGTTGTAAACTGAGTAATTATTGTAACCAAGAGATAAAGGCTTACAGCCAAAAATTAAGCATATAACTTTAAAAAAATCTATATATACAATATTTTCTTTAATACTTAGCATGTCTATCCTAAAACAAAACCAAACAAACCCAATCCCCAATACCTTGGCATGATGTAAATCCACTCCATACATGGAGAGCCTCTTAGCATTTTCTAGGAACTGGGAATCCGCCTGTGCTGGAGTCAAGCCCCTAAAACATTGAATAAGCCTTGAGTTTATTGGCAAAAAACCAAGTGTCAAAATTGAGTGGAATCATGGAATTCAGACTGATAGAAAAACCTCAGTTTATAAGGTATCAATAGCATTTTTGCTCTACAAGAAAAGTGTTCTTTCACATCATATTATTTTACTTGAGTACAGATTTCCATCGTCACTCTTTCAAATTATCTGTATGTTGCTTAAAATAATTCATATAAAGATCCTTTTTTCCAAAAGTTCTCTACCAAGACCCTAGTGCAATTACTGTTTTCAAACTCAACTTTCTGAACACACCAAAGTAAGAGCCTTTAGTTACATAAGAAACTATTTCCAAAGTAACAGTAAGTTTACCTCAGCAGTTTTACACATACTCTTAGGAGAACTGACATAAATGTGACAAAGCATGGTGACTTGTTTTAACCCCACTGTATCTGACATACCTGTGTGTTTTGTGTAGCTCAGCCACTTTCTCTTCCATTTCTTGAGTCTGATTGGGTGCAAACTGGAATTCACTGATATAATCACTGCTGTGCTCCTCTGGGTCATGATCACCCAGCTCAGCCTGCAGGGTATAGGAACCAAGGAGGGCGTGAGTCACAAACGAACAGGGCAGTCGGCCAGATGCAATATCCTGGCGAAGCTGTAGGCACAAGAAATACCTGCAAGACAAAGGAGAAAAAAACAACCAAAGAGAAACAAGAACAAGGAAAGGGTTACCTATGGCAGATAATGAGAAATGTGGCAGAATTAATCAAGATGCATGTAATTGGGTAAGCGTGTTATAAAGTAAATGAATGCATTAATAATGACCTTATATTAGTTGAGCGTTAGTACCACACAGTAAATTTAACTTGGTTTTTAAGAGTCAATATTACTTTCATAAAAAATGTGAAAAGCGGGAAAAATTCTGATTTCCAATATAAATAAATAAAAAGCTATCTAGTTCTAAACAAAAGCTGACTTAGGAACTCATTTAGTTCACATTGTAGCCTTTAGGTATCTATGGTTTAAAAATATAAGCTATGCATTTCTTTGACATTTCCCTTTGGCTTTGAAACTCTGACTTTTATATCCCTTGCAATTCACAAGCTAATCATGTCATGTAATACACAAAATTAATCCAGTTTAGTACTGAAACCATAATTACCTTTCTTAAACCACGTATGTATTAGAATTCAATCTTTCAAGTACTGTATACAGCCTTCTACCAAATTTAGCAAGTTAAACATCAGCAGACATCCTACCTTAGCAGAGATGTTTTTTGAAATGTAAGTGAAAAAAAAGTCTTACTAGTGAAACTTAGATTGAAGATATAACCAAAAAATGTTTTTATGAGTTGAACACGCAAATGAAAAACTAAATCACTGAAAGTTTTCAAAGAAAACACACACAATTTCTTGTAAATACACTCTACACTAAATCTCTTTTATGATGCTACAAATCCCTATCTGTAGCAGTATATTAGCTGCACACTTGCATAGCTATCTTTGTGCAGAAGACTGAGCCAATGCAACATGTAATAGTAACTTATATCCTGCCTTATATAGCAGTCGCCTAACTCCAAACCAAAGTATTTAGGTTTCCTGTAACTTGTGATAAAAATTAATCAGTTCCCTGCACTCTATCCCCAGTTATCAGCCTTGCAATGCTACTTTTAGGTGCTTAGTACCCACCGCATTCCAAATATTTGCTATCTAAGAAGTCTGGAAGATAATAATTTTCAGGTTTCATTATGTTTTATGGCTAATTTAAAGCACATGTGTAAACCTACATTTTCATCCATCTAGTCTGGATTATTACTGAAGTATCTCAGATCCCTTGAGCTTTGCTCAAGACTCCTGTGCCCTCATTTGTTTCATAATAAAGCAGCAGTCTGACAATAAACCACCAGCTTCTTTCACATACTATCCCTCACACCTTACCTGCTACCCAAACGATACCCCCACTTATCATTAAATTCTTCTTGCTCAGGTTTTATCCAGAAGTTTTCATTTTACTTCTTCAACCTTGTTCCAAAAAGCAGTTAATGTACGTAAGAATATCTATAGTGTACAGTACCCAGAAACTGAAGAAGAAATTCTATGTGGCTTTTAAATTAGACTAACAGTAATTTAAAGTTTAAAATTAGGACCTGTGCATACCTAGTGATGTCTTCAGTCAACTGTGATGGATCAGGGGGATAAAACTTCACATTAAAGGTGAATATCCAAGGTAAACCTAAACATGGGAAATATCTGATTGTTAATCTCAAATAAGTCCAAGTAAGCAAAGAAAAAACTTTACTGAAAAATGTTACAAAGTAGAATAAAAGTTAATCACTGAAATCTCGAAGGAAGCTTTTTTCTGTTTTTTACTGTACATTATTAAGAAGCATAGATTATTTTCATTAGCAGGTAGAGACCCACAGACATAATGAAAGATTAGCATGTTAAAAATTATTTTTAAGTAATGTTTTACAGTAAGTTACACAAATATCAGAAGACATTTTTAATTTGAAAACTACCACAATATATTAACACTTTTACGATATTGTGTATTCAAAGGCACTTGCATTCAATTTGTGTTTATTTCCAACTCCTCCAAGGCTAACAGTCTCCTCCTGTCTAAACTTAGTTTGAGAGACTGTACAGTAACTGTGAACATGAGATATCAAAATGAGCTCAGTGTTGTTGTATATAACAGAAAGATTATAAATTATTCATTGAGAATGCACGGAAGACAAAAGTATTAGCCATTCCTACTTTAAAATATTTTTCTGGTAAACACCACATTAAACAACTACAATAGCAGTGATATTTAAATTCTCATGTGTTAGAATTGTGAATAACACAAGCATTTTTTTAAGCAAAAGCATACTTAAAACTAGATTAATAATTTGAAAAAGCATAAAATGTTGCCTTTAGTCATAGCTCTGTTTTTAAATAAATTTTTAAGATTTGAAACCTAAGTCACAGATGAATAATTAAAATACATTTTCAGAATGCTAGTATTTTGGACAGTAAATTATTTTAGAAATCTGTGTTATACAGATAAATCATGCTTTGAAAAATGTGTCTTTCTACAGCAACCAAAAAAGACTGAAATGCCACTTCCAACACAATGCTAGAAAAAAGTGCTGACGGTATTTAGGTTACTTTCTCAAAAAAAACCCTGTTTTGTAATTCCATATATACTAAAGGTAAAGAGGTGGGTTAGAATTTCTAATGTATTCCAACATTTAAAAAATTATTTTGGTTTTTCAGACATGGCTATTCACTGAAGCACTTCAATTTTTGTTTAAGTGTGGACTTCATTCTACACCTGGCTGCTAAGCCACTATTTCTTTTTAAGAGCTTAGGCTTTTCGTGCATCTTAACATTCCCAGTTACCAAGTTTTTGTACAATTTTGTGTACAAAATAAGGCAGGACCCTTAAAGGAGGTATTGTTTATCACTCCATCATCTACTGCGATGCAGTGCAAAACAGAATTAACACAAAAATACTTCAGGAAAAAAAAAAGTCCAACAGTCATGAATACATACAGGATAACAAACACAGTTAAAGATGGAATAGATTAACCTACTTCCATCATCTCCCAGGGAATCAGCAAAATTTAATGAAAAGATGCTGATATTGGGTAAACCAAAGTGACGAGTATGAGCAATAGGGCCAAAATATCTATGCAAAAAGCATTCAAGGAGAGCTGTCATGTTAACAGAGCTGTGGAGAAATAGATGAAGGATGTGTTCTTCCACACCAGGACTAAACCAGTCTTCAAGTTTTTCCTGGTCTAAAATTGGAGTTAAACTAGTCACATATGAATTCCTATTTAACTGTTGCTCTTTCTGGTCAGCATTTCTGTAGCTAACTTTCAGAAAGCACTGCAGCCAGGAGACTTAGGTGTGGTTTGAAGAAAAAAAAAAAATTGAAAAAAACTATATTCTCTATAAAAAAGTGCATAAATCCTCTGAGTGTGTCGGCTTTGTGAAAAAAATCATGTCTCTGCTCACACTGATTAAATTTCTAATTTATTGAAAAAATATTGAAGTTGATTTTGTACTAAATATTTTCTGGACAGCTGGTGACTATGTATTTTACCTGATTACTGAAAGCATATTTAGCCCCTAAATATAGACTAGCAAGTTGATTACAATGTGCACAGTCTATATTTCTACTTCTCACTAAAGCGGACTTTTTGTATCTTCAAAATGAAGCATATAATCATAGTTGTCCTCACATAATAATGCACATTATTGCTGGCTCTTTATAGAGTTGGTAGCCAAGACAAAAAAAACCTCACCACCACCACAAAAAAAAAAAAAAGCCAAAAAAAGCCCCACAAAACAAAACAACTCCAAAGCTGATTTAAAATTGTATTTAGCATTCTGTCCCTGATAAGGCTCTCTGTTTTGATTTTCAGTAGTATGGGCTACAGAAATGTCAAAAATTTTTCTAGACAGCTTGTTGCATCAAAAATGCTTCTGTGGCAACTTTAGGCACGTTCTTAGAGAAAAAGAATGCAATATAACCAACCAGCTAGCAGCATACAATTAATATGATTCATCCCATTTAAACTGGGAAAAATCAATGAGGGTTGTTTTTCCAGTAAAGGCTTTTTCTGGCTTTTACTCATGATCTCTTATATGTCAGCTTTTGCAAGAAAAACCCTTCCCTTGGCACAGGTACTTAGTTCTCTTCAACAATAACAATCTACACTCTAATGTAATCAGCTTAGATGAAAATTAGATACAACTCTTACAGATATACAGCTAAATATATATATAACAGATGGATATAAAATAAAGTGAACCTGCATAAAGTGACCAGCATATTTTGATGCCTGAGCATACCCATACATTTGCTAGCATTAAAATCAGACAGCCAGAGTTGTGCACCTAATTAATTAAAACTTCTCTTAGTTCCCTAGCCTCTTCTGTCCTCAGAACATCTGAACTCGCTCTACTTCTTACAAGATATAGAACACAGAATATATGATGTGGAAGTATTTTTTGCAGTAAAAATACTAACCATGCTGCAGGCTAGAAAAACATTTAACTGACATAATATTACCTTTGGTTTAAACAGATAAATTCTCAAATTGAATTGTGACCCAACACAATTCAATTTTGTTTTTAAGCACCAGGCTCTATCCAACCCTCTGTGTAAACTGAGATTTCACTATTTCAAGGTAATTTGCTATTGCCTGTACCATCACAATATTCCAGCTGCGATTCTCAGTTTTGCAAAAGCCTGAATCCACTTGAGATGTACCAGTTTTCAAAAAGATAGTGACAGAAATGTAATCACCTACCTGTCCCTGAAAGAAGTAATTAGAGGTTTTAACACATGCCAGTGGATAGCCAAGTACATGAGTTAAAAAAAGTCAAGAATTCATTTTCCTGAAGAGATCAGGCTGGCTGAAAGCAAACAAGATTTTTGTCACCTTTGTAGCCCTGAGAACAGAGACAGTAATTTGTGGATCATGTTCATTAGCTGAAGTAACATCAGTAATTGCTGAGATCCAACATAACTGCCCAGACAAAGGCCAACCTGTACAAGTAAGAGATCACACAGAGGGCCTGAGGACTGGGACACAGCAAGAGACAGCCTGCAGAACATGACCTGGGGGAGACTACAGGATCCTTGTTTCGTCTTTCCCAGTCACAGGTGGTACATACATGCCCAATGTGCAGAGTATTGGTGTTGTGCACATTTTAGAGAGACAGAGATTGCTGTAAATGTTATGTTGCAAACTGATGTGTTGAACTACATTTCTGAAAGTGTCACCTTTATGTGTTCAGATCAATGTATTTGTCCAAATACACTTATCTAGCATGCTAATGCTTCAGTTTGTGCCATACAAGAGAAAAAGAAATCACTGAATTTTCAGAGTTGGAAGGGACCTATAAAGATCAGCAAGTCCAGCTCTTAAGTGAACGGCCCTTCATTCACTTAAGAGGTGATTGAACCCACAACCTTGGCTTGTTTTTTTGTTTTTAAGCACCAGGCTCTATCCAACCGAGCTAATCTCAGGTTCAAGAGTTTTGTAATTTCCAACTTTTAAATGGACTAATAGGTATACAGGTATCTTAAATTTAATGAATACTTTTGTACACAGGATTTCCATTCTTGATTAAAGACAAATCTATCCAGAATTAAGCCTGAAAAGAAAAAAGTCTCATTACTTGATACTTATGTAGCTGGAGGATTAAATGTGCCTGCAATAAGGTTTCAATATCTGGAAACTTTAATAGACTAATGATGAGGAACACAACTAACAGTATGCTAATTACTTGCATACTGGTGTAAGCAAGTGCCATTTTAAAAGCCTTAAAATCATGTTCTTGCTTTGCTGCTTGTTTTATTATGCCTATCAACTCTGAAATACTACAGACCAGAGGGAAAAAAACATCCCATTATGATTTCTCATTCAATAACTAGATTTGCTCTCCAGTATAAAATGGCGGTCTTCATGCTGTATGGAAAATCAAACCCCCTTAAGATATTTTTTTGTAATGCATATGATACAGTATTAAGAAGAACTTTGTCTAGTACATCCAAAACATTTTCAGGTCAGTTCTTACACTTTGAATTTGTGACACTAACTTGTAGGCTAGATAGCCTGCAAGTTGCTACAGAATACAAAAAGATATCAACACTTGTATCAATTAAGTTGATACAAAAAGTATCAACATCCTCCATCTTTTGTCATTTATTAAAACCAAACCAAACAGCCTTTAGCCTGCATATTTGGACAACTAATAGATTTTCACTGAAGACCTGCAGAAGTTCCAATACCAGTAACTTTTCCTTAATTAAAGGTATGGCTGCTACTTGCATATTAGTACATTCACCATTTTAATAGGTCTACTTTGCTTACACAAGAGCATGTTTCATGGATCAAAAAAACAGCTTCCAAGGATGCTTCTGTAACTTTCATTTCTATAATGAGAATATAAACCACACCTTCCTATTAAGGGATTTTATCCATGGGCAAAAATGTGAAGTAAAAGGAATGAACACCACTATGACTTCTTGAAAAAATGAGTATTGCCTTAAAACAGTGGAGTTAACAGCAGTAAAGAAACCATCTGTTCATCATTATAAATAACACACTGCTGTTCTTAATTAAAAATACAGTCAGTTTCTTAGCTTAAATTCTTGTTGTATTGTAAGTCTAGGCTTGTAAGTATTATCATCACCCTCTCCTCCCCACTTTCCTGTCAGGTACTACCAAAGGTTTCCATTAAAAACAAAACAACAACAACAAAACTCCTGGTTTGGCCACACATGAGTAAAGCAATGGCAATAAGTTCAGTAAGGGCAAGGGCTGTCTAGCATGTTTTAGTGGCCACTTATTTTGTGATATGTAGACTCAGGCAGAGTATCACCTAGATTTACTCTCCATGCACTCCCCATTTACTACAAAAGCTACCCAGCTAGTCAAGAGCCTTGACACAGCTTTATGCAAACAGAGTAAAATAAATTACTCATCATGTATTAAGTCTAGGAAGTAGAAAGGCATTTCAAGCATATTCAGTCTGAAAAGCGCTGTAGTGAGACATTACAAGATTATGCTCTCTATTCCATCTCCATTCTGAAAATTATAGACATTATCAAAAAAGTAAATGGTGGACTGATCAGTATTGAAGAATATTATTTTTTTTGTAAAATATATTAATTCTCTTTTGGTAGGTTCATATTCTTCTGGTGATTCTTTGAAGTAAGAAAGTTGTATGGCAACAATCATGACCATCTTTGCATGATCACATTCTCCATCCAATAACCAAGTATCAGCAATAAGTTGAAAAACATCTACAGTTTCAGGATGCAAAAATATCAACTATTACTCACAAAACAAGGGAAAATTATGGGGCAATAATATATTTTATTAGTTTCTAATATAAAATAATGATTAATCATGATAACAGAGTGATATAATAATAACATATAATAGAGTATAACCATTAACTTGTACAGCACAACACTAATCCCCCTACTTGGACAGGGGATGGAAATAGATGATTTGCTTCCTGTTTTAAGGTGAATACATCACTATCAGATAGAAATTATTTTAAAGCTGTAAGCAATCAACATCCAGGCTACTAAAATTTAGGAAGAATATTTCTGTGATGAAAAGGAGCATAACATCTGAATACAGAAGTACTTACTTCGAATTTGTCTCTTAATTTCCTTCGAAGAATCTAGCCAGTTCTGAAAAATAAAAGAACAAGCAAACCACAGCCAGCATTTAAAATCCTCAATACCAAAAATATTTTGATATAATCTGTGCAACCTATTAAATAGCTTTTAGCATTTCTGTTATTACTGATATGTGCAAAGAGACTGTTTTGTGACAGATCATCCAAAAATTTAACTTTTGGAAGTGAGACTGAGGAATCTGTAACATACATTTATCGGTAACTCAGACAATCCTGTTTACTATTTTTACCCATACATGTTAAAAAACAGGTCGAGAGACTAGGAACATAAACCTTTTAACTACAGTTACTGAAACTTTCCTTCATTGAGTTTGAGCCTTTGCTTCCCCATGGCCAGACACACACACACACACAAGCACATTCATGGAAGCAACACGCATAAAGCCAGCCTGACAGCAGGTCTGGCAAGATTTCAAAGACAGACGTGAAATGCAGAGAAGAGTTAGATACTGCCTAGTGAGGCCAAGGAAAATACCTGCTTGTTCACAGGCCACTGCAGGTACTTGCAGTTTTAAAGTCTGAGGGAATACCACAAATGTTGCCAAAGGCTTATTCTACCAATTATTATTTCTACCAATGTTTCTCACCTAACTTAGCAAAGCAGGGCATCCTGGGTATAATGTGACCCACCTTTTTCAGTCTATGGTAGCAAATAAATTCCAGATGCAACATTGTTTCCCAATACCATATCCCTCAGTCTCAGTCTCTCTTAGGGGTTTTTCACCCGAAGTCCATCTTCTTTCAAGAAGACAAAAATGCTAGTCTAGTTTCACAGGTCTGTGTGAATTAGGAGAATGTGGAACTGCGTTTCTGCAGTAGTGCAAACCTTTAACACAGACCACCCCTGCTGACAGAGAATGTGTCTCCTATGACTATGGACCAACACACCAAGTTGCCCATTGTAAATGAGCTTGGTCCAAGTAGATTTCATCACAAGTGCACCATGTATATATTAGATAAATACTATTTACAAATTAAAAGCAAAACCCTCTTTTTATAATTTTTTACAATTGTAATGTTTAAAAAAGATAATAATTTCACATTTCTTGCTTTGTCTGTGAACTCTACTTTCCATAGCTATGATAATTTTTCCAGAGAAGGCAAAGTCCGTAACATTTTTACAAAGGAAGAGTTAGAAAGCACTTCTCCAAAATCCTGGATACCATTTGTAATGCTTAAGTCAGAAAAATTGCTTTCTGTTAGAAAAACCTTGACATGGAAAGGCCTTGGAAGACAATGTAAGTCTTCGAATAATTTTAACTGAGACTCTCTTCAGCTACAGTTATCATGCTAGGTTTTCAGTTTTGGCAAGAATGCCATTCTGAAATTACCCACAGCCATATTCCTGCAACTACAATAACTAGAAGTATCTTAAACCCTAACACTTTAGACATAGCATCAAGTAAATAAATAGAGAATATAGCATGGAATAACTGCAACAGAAAAATAGGATTTCAGTATATAATACTTTCAGTGCTTGATCTTTTATCCCTACAAAGCAGGAGAAAAGAACATTCAATACAGACTATGCTGCAAGATGATAAGAATAATCCTTTCTTTACACAAGTTATGCAGTGCATTTTATTTTTCCAAGCCTGAAATAAGCTTATTGGGAGCAGACTTAGCCACCAACTTTCATTACTGCTCTGTCAAATAAAATCAGATGCTTATATTCCATTTATAGGCATAATTACAGGGGTGGGTTTTTTTTTCCATCTGTGCCTTTTGTCATGGATAAAAACAAACACCACAAAAGGATCTACCCTAAATTAGAGCTCTTAATGCAGAATAGACAGGTCTGTCTTTCAAAACAAAAGACAAAGTGTATACACACTACTTTGCTCCAGTAGGCAGAAATGTATTTGTTTAATTTGTGAATGGTAAGGTTATAGATGAGACAAAGTAATGTATTGTCAAAGAACAAAATGTTCTCTACCAGTACAAAAGTATTTTGTACAAATCCAGAAAAGCAGCATTTCCAGCTGGCGCCCAAAATATAAGAGCAGAAGCTTTCTAACACTTCTGCAGACCAATTACAGTGTGAATGGAGCATTCATGAACTTCTGAGGGTGCAATGCAATGAAATCTCTAACTAAACTTCAGGCTAATAAATTTAACATTTGCAAAAAATGAAAGAAATCATTAGTTACTAATTTGGCCTAAATAGTTTCAAAATGCACATTACAGCTAACAAAAATCAGTCTGAGTGGAAGACATAACCTCTCCCAGCTGCACAGAACACCCATGGAGAAGAGTTAATGGGACTCCTCCTCCAATGGTACCCCGAGGTGCATTGGGGAGCAGCTCTAATGCAAAAGAGTGCCTGGCATTCAGTTGCCACACGCCACAGCTGCTGTGTTCCACAGCTGGCTCATAAATGGGTGGCTGTGATGAGTGCACAAGAATGGGGAAAACACATCATTCAGCACTTGGTACTGACTGGCCTGGAGGTCAGGGATTTGTGGCATTTTAATCTAAAAAGGCAACAGTCATAACAGAAAAAAAAAAAGCATGAGAAAGAACTGGTACCAAAATTGAAAAGTAACTCTAACTTAATTCAGAGGTGAATAAAAAAGAGGGCCCTAAACCCAGCAAAACTTCTGAGAAAGCAGGAGGTGTGAAACATGAATTTGCTAGGAAAGAGGTTTTTTAAGTTTCTCCAAATAACACTAGGAACGTATTTGTATGAAGAAGACAAAATCCAGCAACTCTGGTTGTTCATAATAAAAAGGACCAGATTTCTACAGAAGCTTTTAAATAAAAGCCTGCTGCTGTCCATAACTCAGGTGAGAAGTGGTCTATTCTGCTTTTGAATAAGGACCCCCTTATCAGATATTTCTCACTTAATGTAATTATTTACTTATGTAAATATTTGACCATGTTGCTACAGTACCACCTTCACAGTCAATGGATAAGGAATTCAAGGACTCGTTCACCCTGAAAGAGACCTCTGGACATAACCTGTCCAAGTGTGATTCAAGAGCCAGTTTTGGATTAGATTAGGTTGCCCAGGTTCATACTCAGTCACGTTTTTAGTATCTCCAAGGAAAAAGACATATGAAAAAACAGGGTCTTTTTAAAGAGTGGACCTCTGTTTCTCTATTCCAATGACTGAAGAATACCAAAAAAGTCTTAGTCCAACTAGAGGAAAGAAAAAAAAAAGGGGGGGAGAGGAAAAAAACAGACATAACCCTACACCAATCCAGACTTTTTTGCTGAACTTTCAAAAACCCAAGGCTCCCTATTTTACCTCCTGGGATCTACTCAGTGGCTATTTTCTGGTACAGGTCAAGGATCCCAGGTCTAGTATTAGACCTTTTCTCTCTTGCCAGAGATCAGACAGCTGTTTTATGTTATTTTGTTGTGTTTATACAGTACAGTTTTTCAAGAGTGAGAAGCACAAAAAAAGCAACTAGTGAAAATAACAGATAAGATTATGATATTAGTTAGAAGATCAACAGAGATGTTCATCATTACACAAAAGAAGTTCTTATGTCTGGAAATGGTTTACAAATCAAGAGCAAAAATTAAATATCTAAGTAACAATATAACAAGCTCATTTTGTATATAGGGATTTTTAATATAGAGGAATTGCGTATTTTGCTCAATACTGCACAGAAAGCTTTGCACCGAAGCAATTAACTCTAGAAAACAGCTTTATCAAAATGGAAGTTGTCAGAAATTCAGAATTATTCAGAGCATGAAATTACTTAATTTTTAAAAAAATAGTGTTAAGAGGAAGATGACAGAAAAAAAGGCAAAAACTTTTAGATGCAGTATGATGTAATGATGCTTCCACTACAAATACAGATTAAAAAGAAATACAAGTCTTCTTGCTTCAATTTGTAATTATTCATCTGGGAGTTTTTTTCTGGAGAAAAAGATGACCGCACATATATCTTTAGCTCATGGAGGAAGCAACAGGCAGTCCAACCCATAACTGTAAATGTTAAGATGTTAGAAAGATAAATTGCATTTTGGTAATTAATGGAGCACCTGCCACTGACTGATTTAAGATTTTCCTCAGCTGAGCAATCTAGATGTGCTCAGTCATCCAACAAAAAGCAAGTGCAAAAGAAGATGGGAGTCACCAAATGGTATTTAAGAAATCCTTTCAAATGCAGTCATGTCAAATGCCATTCATTTATAAAATTAGCATCCAATACCAGTGATGGACCAGCTTCAGCCTCTTTACAAATGCCAAAAATTTTCTTTAAACTTAAAATTAATAAAAACGGAACTCAAAGGCGTAGTCATTACAGACTTATGGGCTAGATTCCCTTCATGTTCATGAACAAAGCATTCTTACACATCTATGAGAAAAGGCAGCAAAATTTACTCAAGTGTTTGAAATGGTAAACATTTAATAGAATACACCTCACTGAACTATTGAATTGAGTGGCAATGATGAAAAACAAACAAAACCCTCACACAGGCTTACCTTCTGTTCTGAATTCTCATAAAACAACAGCCCAAAGTAGTCCTTTTCCAGTAAATTGAGGTGTTCACATACTTTATCAAACAGCACTTGTCCTCTTGCTCTTTTCTGAGCGGTGGGAGGGTAGGAAAAGAAGGAAAAAAAGAAGGAAAAATAAAAAAAAAAAAAGAGAAAATTAAGATAAGTAAATCACTAAGGTCCTTAATTACAGGTACTTTTATTCAATGATATTATTCAGGAAAATTTAAAATATACATAAAGCAGATTATAAAGACTTAGAAAGACTGTTCACCACATTTCAAAGCTACACACATCCTTGACAAAAAAATAGAGAAGTTTCAGGTTTTTTTTCAATAAAACAAAAAAACCTGAAACAACAACAACGTAAGTACTCAAGGACAATTCAGTACCTGAAAAATTTAAATATTTTGCACTATTAAGTGTCACTAAATAGTCTTGGTTTTTCTAGATCTTTATTTTTAAAATAACAGAAGACATTTTATTTGAGCCAACTTTTTCTATATTATCTTCTAAAAATTAATATAGTTTCTACAATGTTAACTTTAGCATTTTTATCATTTTGATATACATCTCAGTGACTTATGAATTACATTATATGAATGCACTGAAAAATAAAGTGTGTTATCTTCAAAAGACAAAAAGAACAAGCAGGCCACTAGAGCTGATGCTCAGACCAGCAGAAATAGCATGCAAGCAGAAGCTGAACATATGCAACATGTCTAGTTGTCTATACTGCAGTGGCTTGTTTTGAGGGGCAGAAAATAAGACGGCTGCTTTCTATCTGTGTATTTCTGAAATCTCAGTACCCAACAACTTCATTAGATGAATAATAAGAAATCTTCAAGAAGTTTATTTTTCTCAAAAATATTATTTTTGGAAGTCAGTAACAGAGGAAAAAAGCCTGAAGGTTTTATTTGAGGTTAGTTTCAGTATCTTAGTCTGCTGCTTTATAAATATAGTAATTGAAGACTGATCATCATTTTTATGTACTCTTAAAAAGCGTTTTAAAATGGACACTTTCAAGCTCACTTGGTGAGCTCAGTATAACTAGAGCTTAAGCAAATGGCAGTCAGTCCTAAAGTTTTATCCTGAAGTTTCCTTTTGACCTTTCCAGCAGCCTTCCAGTATCTAAAAAGGGCTTAAGAGAAAAGGGAAGGAAAGGGTGTGTAGTGACAGGACAAGGGGTAATGGCTTTAAAGAGAGTAGGTGCAGGTTAGGTATTAGAAGAAATCCTTTACTGAGAGGATGGTAAAGCACTGGAACAGGTTGTTCAGTGAAGTTGTGGATGTCCCATCCCTGGAAACGTTCAAGGCCAGGTTGGATTGGGCTCTGAGAAACTTAGTCTGGTAGAAGGTGTCTCAGGGGGTTTAAAAACTAGAAAATCTTTCGGGTACCTCCCAACCCAGACCATTCTATCATTGTGTGATTCTTGTACCTGAAACTGGGAACGTAAACATTCCATATGTCTGTAGTGCTAATGAAAAGCAGGTCCAGGCTCTACTTCTGTGCACCAGGTTTAAAGGAAAATCTTTGTCTCCTGCTGTCAGGAGACAAAGATTTAGAGCAGACGGCTCACACCACATGCTCAGGGGTGGGAAGATGAGAAGTTCTTTCCACAGTTCAAATCTGACCATGACTGGCATGCAGTCTCCAGTTTGAACCAACTCCTTCATGACAGCTCTGTTATTTGTGGCATTTCTCATAGAGGCCACAACATGGCCTTTTCAGAGGCCTGTCAGCTTACAGGAATTTTTGCATTTGCTTATCCTACAGATTTCAGTAGATGCCACACACCACTGCCATTCCACAGAAACGCCATCGGCAGCCCCTGTGTAGGCCCGGGTGACACTGTGGCCATTGTCCCCGCAGACAGTGGCGGAGCACTCCACGTGCCCCATTCCGGCACTCCCGCAGCTCGGCTCTGCGGCACAGGGCGGTAAAGGCCAAGAGCGGAGGGAGAGGGGAGAAAAGAAGGTATGCACTGAGCAAAGAGTGAAGGCATTGTTGATTTATTCCCCAATAATCCAGAGCTTTATTCAAAATCGCATTGTCCAGCAGACATTCTACTCAGGAATATTGGAAAGCTTCCATAGAAGTAAAATCATAAAACAACCACATTTCATGGCCTTGGAGAAATGTAATAAAACAGTTTACTACATAAAAGAACAACAGTACTCCATCAGAGTGAGGGTCCATCTCTGAAGTGGCTAACCATAAATGTCTACAGGCAAGCACAGGAGCAGTACCCAGGAGCTGGCTTAACTATGAGACTGGTACTCCCCTGAAATGCCAGGGTTTTTTCAGCTCCAAAAACATTTTCAAAGACACATATTTACAGGAGGAAAAAGGATTTGATTTCATTTTATTTTTCTGAATCAGTTTAAGAGCCAACACTCACAGGCAGTAACACAATGCAATTCTGTAGCCAGACCCAGGCTAATGCATTCTTCAGTTTTGTTTAAAAAATCAAAACATCCCTTGCAGTCTGGCAAAGGCAAGGCCACAGAAAGGAGAAGCCAGAATATGAAGCAGGCAGTCCCTGTTTCCTGAGACTTGAAGAATAAGGATCGGTACTGGTCACATGCAAAAGAGGAGGAGATGTGCAACAGCCTGGGTTTTTTTCCAAAGTATGATACGTATCAATGACAAGCATATTTTTTTGGCCGCAGAAAATTGCTTTGCTGTGGTTCTTGGCCAGTGATGCATGAAAAGTGCTCTCATGCCTGGCCTGCATTTGTATTGCATGCAGGGAGAGATGAGAAGTGGCAGTTTCTGATGCTGCAGCAAACCAGACTGCCTTGTACAAACAAGAACCCTAGGGAAAACCAAACAAAGGGAATACAGGAGCTCACTCCTGCTACAAACTTGGAGTGGCAAAGAAAGACAGAGAGCAAGGGCATGAGTGGTGCCTTGGAGGTGCAAAAGCAGCAGGAGAGAACATAGGCAGAATGGCCCAAAGGAGCCCTTGGCAAGGGGCCGTGCTCAGTGCTGCAGAGGGAGGCAAAAAATCTCCAGGGACTGAGATGACTTCACATATAAACATTACTTTCAGTGGTGTCTGTTGAATCTAGACAAATATTTTAAGAATGTGCCAAATTTAACATCATCCCTATTTTCCTTTTTCTAAATAAAAGATGTCATAATTTCAACAGACCACTTAGTGCTTGAATAAACCTAGACTAGACATCTGAGCAGTCAGAAAAACGATTTGCAAATCAAAACTCGGCTACAATTAAACATCTGTCCCATATCAGCTTCATTCAGAGTTTTCTTAATTCAGGGTTAAAGACTGATCTTAATTGTACATTGAGCAAACATATTTTTACTTTGTATTAGCAAACTGTAAGTAACCATAGAGTCTGCGTCAACTCCAATATATTTCACTTGTTCATACGTGCATAAAATACGGTCAGTGCTGGCATCCTTTAAATGCCTTTTGTCATAAATATTTAATTAGACCACTGACTGAATGCAGTAAACAAACCCAATAGGATCTTCATTTGCTTCTAACTAGTAATCATTATGCACTTAGCACTTCTTTTTGTTTGTTTGTACTGTTATTCTGTACTAAAACACAGTTTATATTTAAAACAGAAGATCTAAACTAGTCTTTACTGCAGATTCCAAATTCAATGACAGAATTTCTTCACAATTATCTACAAAACCACAGAAGGTGAGGAAAAAAGCAAATTTATTTCCCATAGGAAAGCAAGAGATACATGTAGTTCATGGTAATATATTAGTAATATATTTATACCTCCCACAGCAATCAATTATCAGGAAAGGAGTAGGTCAAAATTACATCATTTGCCCTGTGTTAAAAAAATTAAAATTGCTCCTAAAAATTAAGTCTTAAATATTCCAATAGTCTGCACATTCAAGCTATTAAAACTCAATTGCCATTACATCTCAAATATTACACTATTGAATCATGAAGCAAGGTTATTTTATCCTTTAATATCTAAGTAGGTGTTATCTTTAGGAGTTAAAATAGCTTTAAGCTTAAACTAATTAAATTAATTGCTCACACTCTATGAATGCACATATTGTGTACATGTAACTCAAGTTGTTTAGTATAGTATTTGCATACAATATTATTTTGTGATTTATTTCAGAAGATTCCTTTAAAGCAACAGAGCACAGAAAATCAATCTATTTTATTAATGTGGAACCTATGGACTTAAGGAACTAAAATACTAAAAGTTAAAGGAATTTAATACAGCGTTGTAATGGAGGATATTTTGCTGCTTTATAAAACTTTACAGGTTCCAAAATAACAATATAAAGCAAGTTTGAAGAGTGGCTGGTATAAATGCTCATAACACTACTCCCACTCAGATTTTAAATCCCCAGAGCAAGCAGCCAAGATGCAGAGTAATTATTTACAGACCACAATTTATCAACCAAGCATCTCTGCATTGGTGAACTGAGTACAGTTCATTCCTGGGAAAGATCAAAACCCACAAAACACTACAGTGAGAATTTCAAACTAGGAAGAACTGAGGAACAGGTTTCACCTAGTACAAGGATTAGCTCTCACATCATGGACTTCTCAAGGCAACAGTGGAGTAACCTCAGGTGTTGTATCTACACTGACATTCAGACAAGGATATTTGGAGAAGCTATACTCCAGACAGATTACAAACCAGCTCCTTCAAATTTGCATCTTCAAAAGTAATGGAAGTACAAAGACAGATGAAAAGTAAAAAGAAAATAATCACAAAAGAAACTCAAATATCTGTTCCAACAGTTCCAAGGATAAAAGAATTATCGACTTTAAGTTCAAACTGTCAAGTTCACACCAGTCAGAAGATCTACTACAGCAAAAAAAAAAAGAGTTCTCAGGGAAAAGAATAGATGACTCTCAGAGGTGATAAATCAATTTACACTGTAAGATTTAAAAAGACAAATATCTGAGGTTTGCTTTATGCTGAAATCTAAAGATCAACCATGTCAGGCATGCCTGGGGCAATTGGAGAGACATGCAAAAACAAGCCAGAAGAAATAACTCCACTGTCAAACAGCACTAGGTGGCTGCAAAAATGAACATAAAGTAATTATCAATACACAAAACCCAAGTGGCAAAGAAACAAGAAAGGTTCAAATGTACCTGTACTCCTACAGGAACATTTGATGACAAATTCTGAACTATGGAAGAACAGCATCAAATTACAGTCATCTGCAAAGATGTTTTAATATCCCATTAAAAACATGCTAATTCACCACGAGTCAACTTTTTCCACCCCCCACAATTTCATATGTAAGTATACTATCTTTGACACTGTATTTTTCCCAAGTGAGCATCTCCCACCCATTTCTATTCTGTACCATTCACCACAGGAATTAACTTTCAGAACATTTTGTCATGGAAACCAGGTTTTGTTCACTCTGATGTATTTCCCAATGCAACCTGCATGTCACACATACTTCTTTTTTCTAAAAGTTGCTTCAACTCAATACAGATTCCAAGAAAATGCCTCATTAGGCAGAAGTTACATCAATCTCATATTAACTAGACTTTAGATTGTAATAAATTCCTTTTTTATTTACATAATAGATTCTAAGTTTGCACATGTGCCTAATCCACCTAAAATAAACTGACCTAGTTCCAGTCAGAACAAAATGCACATACATGCAAATTTTTATTGCTATAATTAAGTTTATAACTGGGTTGCAATTTTTGCTGGTTTATAATATTTTTCTTAAATAGTATATATATTCCATTTCTTACATATATTTGCTCCAAAAACTCCCATCCGAAAACTTCAGATTGCAAAAAAAAAAAAACCAAAAAGGTGACATGATATACGATTTCCTTATGCAAAACCTACTCCCACCCATGTCCTTTACAGCTGACAATAATATAGTATTAACCTCTTGCTTACAGGGGATCTTGCCTTACCAAGACAGGAAGATCCTTGAGAATATAAAGGTTATTATTACAAAATTCAATCTGTGGTAGCCAGGACATAAAACAAGTATGTCAACAGACACAAATTTGCTTCAGCCACATTATAATTACAGGACTTCACCAATTCACTTAAATTAATTCCTCTGCCTATCTCAGCTTCATACTACAGAACTTAAATGTTTCAGAATATAGCTGAACTCAATTTACTGCAAGTTAGGAATATCCACTTGTCATTTGGTAAATTATTAAATTTCTAAAGATGTTTAGCGAAGCATGGAGAGCCTGGTCCAGAACAACCTCTATAGAGCTTTTGCTGCCTAGTCTAAGTCTCAGAGAGGACACATTTAAAAAAAAACTAATTCCAGATGAACTGTCATTAAACACCAATCTTTAGCAAAAACTGTAGCCGCTTTTCTAATACAACTGTTTTATATATTCTGTAAAAGCTCACTAACACTTTACTGAATTGAAATATCAATTACTTTAAGCTCGAAAAAAATCTATTTCAGTCATCTTTGAGAAATTATTCTAATTTAATATGTACCAAATGTTACTTTGCAAAATAAAAAACAAAATCAGCTTCAGTGTTGGGGGGGAATGGAGAGTGGAGGAGGGGATAGTTGTGTATGCGTAAAAACTGGGTTTTGTACAAGACATTATGTGAAACAATGTTTCCTTCTTTCCCTATTCAAAATTCAAAATCATGTTATAAAAAATTAAGGATGCTGAAATGTTTTAAATCACTAGAGCTGAAGAAACATAACCACAAATATGTCTAAAACTAAATTAAGCTCATAAAACAAAAGGGAATAGAAATCTAACTATCATGTGGACAAGAGTTTGGAGAGCAGTTTCTGAACTACTGAAATGGCATTTCTTCCTACGCACACAGACTATTGTCAGTGGATAGTCTGTTCTCTCAAGAAAAATTACGAACAGGATGGACAGAAAAAAAGAATGGAAATAAAGTAAAAAAACCTGTCTGAACTCCTCACCTAGCACCTCAATCTATATTAAGACTGCTTTTTAAAATAAGGGAAAATAGAAGGAAATTAAGAGAGAGGTGTCAGACTAAACAACTGGCATATATAATGGAATTCAATGAGCAATAACAAAAGAGCTGCTATTTTAGAAGTTGTTAATAGGAAATGCTAGGAATATTATACCTGAACTCATCTGCCCTGCTAGACAGTATGAAGTCTTAATGTGCAGGCTTGTAATTGTACAAGTGCAGAACAAGACTAAGAGCTCTCAATTACTTAGGGAGTCAAAAAAACAACAGAGAAAAAGAGGTACTTGGACAACCATGACAAACAGGTGAGATTTTATGGAACTGCTTTTTCCTACAAGCAAACATAAGTGAGATCTAACCATATTGCTAAAAGGACCACACACAAAACTATGAATTTTAAGAACGTAAGATAGCATTAAAAAAAGGTTTCTTGAAAATAGGAATGATATTTGCTTTCTCCCCCCACAAAAAAAAAAAAATCCCAAGAAGTTCCTCTAATTGCTGGAACATCTCCAATATGGTGAAATTTGGCCTTGAAGCAACAGCAGCCATCTCACTGAGTACTGGTGGGTGTAGTCTATAAGGTCCCATGGGACTGGTCTCTCTATGTCAAATGTTCCCACACGTAACCATAACCCTCCCTTTTTCCATTAGTTTCTAAATAACATCTTCAAGCTTTTGCCATTAACCATTTACTGATCAGAACATATTCAAGCTGAAAGAGTAAAGTTTTTCTGACTGAAACAGCTTATGTTCTAAGAATAATGCATCAACACTTTTTTTAAGACACAAAGCATTACTATTAATTCAAGATTTGTTTAGAGTCTAGTGAATCTAAGGTATACAACAGCTGAAATCAAGTATTAAGTCCTCATATTCATCATTCATCATTGTTACTAATTAATTGTACATTATATCTACTAATCAGCCACAAAAATCTCAGTATTTAGTTACTGCTGAGAATCCTGATCAGCCTTGATCTGTGTGGTGACACTGAAGCTACTGCATCATGGCTTTCTTTCCTTTTATGCCTGTTCCCCGCTATTGCCTTATATAAAGACACATACAGTAGGAACAAACAATTGGCAAAATTTAACAGAGACTACATTAATGAGGTTTTGTTTTCATATTTTGTTTTCTTAAACACCTCTTTTCATTTATGTGAATACCAATTGATGCAGTTCTGCAAGAAAAAAGGAATAGGATTTCAAGTCAAACAGAAAAATCCCCAATAGTGTATTAGCTCAGATTTTATTACTGATTATCATGAAGGTTTAGAATGGGTATTAGAAAAAGACAGGATTCTACCAAAAGCCATCAAATAATAGTAATGAAAACAAGGTATTGTTCAGTTTTACGTTCCCATTAGCAAGTATATATATTTTAAATATAAAGAAGCTGGTCTACAGTCCACAGCAAACTGGAAGAGGCATCAGGAATGTGAAAATCATGACAATTGCTCCAAACTAAAACCTGATTTACTCGAAAGTCATCCAAGGTAAACTGGGCTTTGACTGCAAAAATTTTGTTTTCTTTGCTTTTTAATTCTTGTATCATTTCAGTAACTTTGTAAAAGCAGAAATAAACCAACATTTACCCAAACACTACATATTGAAGCAAGACTAAAAAAGAGTATCAGAAATCTACTAGGATCTTTTGCAGAAAGCACAAACTGAAATTTCCGTTATCAGTTGATACAGCTTTCTGAGACTTTAAGTATTTTGATATGGTAGTAGAGCCTAAAAACTCTACATGTATTTAAGAACATGAATTCACCCATAAAATTGCAGTCAGCACTGCTCATGTCCTATAAATAATTCAAATGAACATATAAAACAAATTGTTTCTTCACGACTTTTTTCCCCTCTTAAATTACTTTTAATATTGTTCTTACAGGAAACTCTTACTGCAGATAATGAGAAAACTTATTTCATGTCAAATGACTTAACTGAATCATGACAGACTTTAAAATACTGCAGTTATAAATACAAAATGGTATATTCTTAGATGTGTGGTAAGCCACCACTTCATTTAAGTCTCATTTTAGGACAGGGAAAAAGCCCAGGAAGATAAAACTCATGTAGCCTTTAACTAAAACAGACATACCATTCAGATTTAAACATCCTGACTTACGTGGAAAAAAAAAAATCCCAAACCAACCACTACTCCAGAGTTACTACCCTGAAGTCAATTTTTGTGAAAATGTGGAACTAGAACAGAACTTTGAATATAAATACATGTTTTATAGCTGTAATGTAATTTTTCTTTCTGAAGAAAATTTCTTCTAAACTTTAAAAAGTTTAAATTTATCTCCAGCTGAGATAACTTAAAAAAAAATTAATGAACTCAAGAAAACTTTATTAGCACATGTCCCACTACCTTCAGGAAAACCTTAATATTTCAGAAAAATAATCAAATTTGAATTGTCAAATAATCAGCTAGTGTACCGCAGAGGGCATTTTTAAGAAAAATTATATGGTTTTAAAGATGGAATTTTCAACTGAACTATTAACTGACTCCTAGCAATAGCATTAAGCACTCAGTACAATGAAAGCAAGTTTTCTTTTCCCTGTAGAAAAAGCTCTTTATATAACGACTTGATGCCTTACCTCTAGGTCACAGCTGTATTCTGTGCCATCCAGAAGCATCACCTTACACTGCACAGTTTTGATTTTCTTTGGAGACTTCTGAGGAATGTTATCTATTTTAATTTCAGCTGTCTGCACTTCTTTTGTCTCCCGTTTTTCTTTTTCTTCTTGTTTTTCTTCCTTTTTCTCTGCAACTTCCTCTACTTCTGTTTCTTTACCATCTTCTTTGGAAGGCTATATAAAACACAGTTAAACAAACTCAGGCAGGAGGATATTTTAAATTTGTTCATTCCTTTTATAAGCTACTAATAAATAAGACAATAACCATTCGTTGAAGTTATGCACATACTAGAAACAATAACCAGCATAAGCATAAAGGTCTTCTCTTAGGAACCTTACTCTCAAACCAGAGAAGGTACCTTTTTTTCCCTTTCCTTGAAATGAGGTTTGCTTTTTTTTAATATGAGTTATTGGCTTTCTTCCAAAGAGAAACAAATGTATTAAGAAGCTCCAGGAATTATACGAAACTAAACCCCAGTGTTTATGAAAGCCAAGTGATACAGAATCACAGAATGGTTGAGGCTGGAAGGGATCTCTTGAGATCTAGTCCAATGCCCCTAAGGTCACAGAGGGCAACTTGCCCAGGACCATATCCAGTTGTGTTTTGGATATTTTCATAGGAAGACTCCACAATATATCTGGTCAACCTGTTTCAATGTCTGGCTCGGCCCTTTACCACCCTAGGAGGCCTGCACCACCACCACCCGGCTACGTCCCTTGCCAAGGAAAGGTCCTATCACCATCACAGTAAAAAAGATTCTCTTGCAATTTGAAATGTAATTTCATGGGTTTAATTTGAGTCCCTTGCCTTTTATCATCTAGCTGCGTACCCCTGAAAAGGGTCTGGCTGCTCTGCACTCCTTCCATTCAGGTATTAACACACACACTGATAAGATTCCCCTTCCTCCTTCTCTTCCCCAGGCTGACCAGTGTCAACTGCCTCAGCCCCTCCTCATATAAAACATTTTCCATGTGCCTTCGCCACCCTAGAATATGAATGTTAAGAACTGACATGCAACGTCACAAAAAGCAAGACTGGAACATAGCACCTGGAATTACTGTCATTTTTGCCCAATATGATCCTAACAAAGCTTTACATGAATTAAATAATTCATTAATCAGGTTTCATTAAAATGACTCCAAAGTATCTATGAGCTTTCCCACACGTACCTGTATTTCAGCACTGCTAATGGAGTGTTCTTTGTCATCTGCTTTAGCATTCTGCTGGTTTTCAGCTGCTTCCAAGCTCCTTCTTGGCTGAGCCACCCCCTCTAGAGCCTGGCTTTCACTGTCTTCAACTACTTGCTCTTCCCCTGTGGCCCTTTTCTTGGGCTCATCTTTGGGTTCTGCCAAGGTATATGACTTTTGTTTCTTAAGCCAAGGGGGAAGGAAACGAGAAATACCCTTGCTTTCAGGTGAAGATTTTTCCTTCTTCTGGCTGCTTGGATTACTTTGGCTAGTTGGTGCTGGGACAGAAGAATCTTGAGCTTCTCCAGAGGATGTTTCCCCAGACTTTTGATCTCCTGGAGTCTCTGATGCTTCTTCAGGCTTGTCCTTGGCTTTGTCTGGTCCCAGCTGCTCAGAATCTTTCTTTACTTCAGTCTCTGAACCAACTTCAGTTGTCATTATCACAACTGACACTAAAAGAAGCAACAATAAAGATAGTTTTGTTATGTAGCATCCCTACTTTTACTGACTGATTATTTGCAGTAATGTGTAGTAATTCATAAACTCTTGTAGATTATTAAATTTATTAGGGTTAAAGAAATATTTATTTTCAAATTCTGAGTTCCAGTAAGACCAGTAAGCTAAAACTTAGTGCTCTGCAGATGAAAGATCTATGGTTTCCTTCTCCTTGATAAAATTTTAAGTGTACTCACTGAAAGGCATTTGTTTTATTATAAGATACTCCTAATGTTATTGGCCAAGATTATTTCAGAAGTAACTTCAGTTCTCTTTCTACTGAGCTCCCTGGCAGACCCAGAAAATGAATTTTCAGAAGTGCAACCACCTTCTCTAGTAAAACCGGTAGGTACAACCCTCCTCCTATTTGGCAACACTTACCAATGTAATACAAATTATTGGAAGTGAAAGAGCAAGATTACCAAAGAAGAGGACAAGAGGAAGGTGAGCATGATAGTGAATATAAAAATTTGGGAGATTATAAGTCAGTGATATTGTTGAAATTACTAATAATGCTGGGGAGCATACATTTTTAATTAAGGTAAGATTGGGTTCTTGTAAGAAGTTCATATGAATCAATATAAAATCGTATATAACTCTTACACTCTCATCACTTCTGCTTACTCTTCCTTCAGTGAAATTAAAGACAAATCACAATACTGTAACAACAGGATATGCAATAATAACCTTTCAACTTAACATTATTGAAATTTATTGAAAAATATTAAATAGAATAAACAAATGTTGTTATCTGTGTGGCACTCTATTGTGCTGTGTTGCTTTAAAAGTGTAGTATAACTAATTTTTTACAATTTATTGAAGTGAGCTGACAAAAAAAGCATACAAGTGTCCAGCAAAAGTTTATAATGATTAGATTCCATTATTCGTCACTGGTATTTACTTATGATCTTCTGGAAACAATTAATTTTAAATTGATGGTCTGTTTTTCTGGCCTAAAATTTAGCAGGTTAGTTATAATCACATTCATGTCTTTATAACATGGGAACCCTCTTCGTTATGACTAATTTAACTGCATGCCATTAGAGGCAGGAGGCTCTTAGGTTCAGGACTCTTGCTGAACTCAACTGCTCCCACCCATGCCCAGAAAGAGTCAAGAAGGTTATCGAGCTCAGGCTTGATGCAATTAACCTGCACAGCACTTCAAACTACACTTGAAGCTGATTGAGAACTAGTTTAGATCACAAGGCAGCAGCAACACTGCCTCCAGGTTTCCAAAGCACAGCCATAGGCAGTGAGAAATAGTTAAACTAAACCATTCCCTAATATAAAAAAGATAAAAAAAAGGAAGCTAATAGAGGCCTAAATATACAAGAGAAGCCATTCTGGCCCAAGAGATAAGCAATACTGAGCCAAAGGAAACACCATCTTGACAGTTATTTTACTAAGAAGCCTAGACATAGGAGCCTTGAACTATCTACAGGCAAATTCACATTAAACATCTTGAGACCAAAGTAGCTACATGGTGTGTGGGGGTTTTTTGTTCACCACTTAACACTTCACTATCTAAAATCAAAGCATTCCCCAATGGGGAATTAAATTAAAAGTTAGTACCTTTACTGCTACACTAGACTTCTGAATACATTTCAAGCTTAAATATTGCAGTTATGTACCACTTTTTATAAAACTCTAAGTTTCAATACTGCTAATAAAGCTTGTGATAGAGTATTAAACATTATGTAAGTACTATTTATCTCAGAGGTAATATGCCTCTGAAAGGCAGGTTTCCATTTGACTGTTGAGATTAAAGAATATGCTATTTAAAGCCATATATTAGTATGCTAGTTTTCAAGCTGCTATTAATCAAATTACATTTTGCGATCACCTTTGTATCTTACAAAGAAATGCTCCTGTTCTTTCCAAATGGTAGGTATCTTACTAACATAATAATGTAAAACTTTATTATCAAAATGAAAAATGAACAATATATAGAAAACCAGACTCAACTTTCCGTGAGAAAAATTGAAACTTCTGCTGATCAGAGAGTATCAATCCACACTGCCTAATAAATGCGTAAGGAAGGTTTCATAAGTAACAGAGATGGTGGTGATTTTTTTTCATACATCTCTAGGAAAGGATCACTTTTTTCTCAGAATGTAGCTAAAACAATTTTATAATACTTGACATACAAATCTTCAACGAACTTATAGGGAAGCCACTATATTTCCTGGACTTTTTTGTTTTACTTTTTAAAATATGCATATTTTGAAATACATGTACAAATGAATAAAAAATCATTATATACCACTCTCAAAATGAATATCAATTTGATTATACAATCAAAAAGGAGACATCTCCAGAAAATTCCTTAGAACTAAGCAAAATAAGTCACCCTGTAAACACATCCCTACAATATTGTTCTAACAATAAAAGAAACTGAGGATACCAAGTCACACATCTTAACTGATTAAATTTAGACAGAATAGCAGTGGGTGGTACAAATTTGCTCAATGCAAAACAAGAAAGGTTTTGCATCTCCAAGTGCCCAGGTTTTCATAATCAAAGTTATAAGGAGAATGTAGCTTTATACTGCAGGAGCAAGGCAAACTTGTTACAGCCCCTGTCTGAAGAGATCTGTCCATGTTCACTTAATGCCTTTATTTGATGCCCACAGCAGGAGGGATTTCTTTCATGAGCTCAATTTCCTATAAGCTTGTAACTTCAGTGCTTTTTGGGGCGGGGAGGGGAGAGGGAGAGAAGAGGAACAGACAGGAGAACCCTACAAAAGGAAGCACATCTCTCTGCTGAGCCTGTATATTTCTTTATATTCCCAGCAGTCTCCGAATTAACTCTGAAGAGATGGGTGAGTTAACTAACTACACAAGGGCACTGACCAAGAGTGTAAGTTATAGTCTTCCCAAAACACCTACCTTCTCTACCACAGTAGCTTGATACATTTCTTTTTTCCAGAATTGCATGTTGGTACAAAAATTAGCTCTCCATTGAGAAACACAAAATTGGGTCTCGCATTCCCTATCTCAATGCTCTGTCGGATCCTCCGGTTTTGTAGCTCACAGAAAAAACAGAGATAGGGAGGGACGAAACACTGGAGTTCTGTATTACTGCAGTTTGTAAAGCCTCTGATGTTACCTTCACTACAGTCAAGCAATCAAGAAACCAGGTTTTCTGAAAGTGGCTTTTTCCTGATTCCCTCCTGCCCTGATCGGGAAGACCTCACATGATCTCACACAGCTCTGGTGTAACAGCCAACAGTGTGCCAGAAAGCAAATGGGAACAAGCAGCAGACAGCAATTGTCTCAGAAGTGATAACGGGGAGAAAAAAATCAAATCAGATTGGAAATCTAGAATTCTCAACTTCAACTGCATGTTTTCTTGCTTTCCTGTCTTCAAGTAAACTCTCATTTATTCTTACTACCTAGCACAAGCACACTAAATATTTTTGCCCCTATAATATTTTGTAAGGTCTGTAACAACTGCAGCAGGATAGGGTTCTCCTTATCTCACCATTGCAAGGTAACATGAAATCTGTGTTTCATTTTGTATTGAGAAAGGAGAATAACAGTCTTGCAGCAAGAGCAGACTAAAGAGAAGGAACCTTAGGGTGATGCTCAAATAAAGGATTACCAGTGTCTGAACAGAGAAAAGAAAAATCTTGGTAGATTTTGCAATTGACATGAAGACCAGGCACACTAAACCACAAGTGATAACAGCTGTATCTTTTGTAATCCTCCTGAAAACTTGGCTTATGCCAACTGAATGACTACCTGAACTGCAAGGATGAAGGTGGGAGTTTTGCAATTCCTGAAGAGAAGGTGAGTTTGCTAAAACCGACCCCACTCTTACAGAAAGCAGATGATCTGCCCCATTTATAACTCTACCGACCTCCCCAGGCAAGGGAGCTGACCAGGAAGCAACTGAAGAAGATATTCTCATTCCTCTCCATTCATCCCTTCCTCTCTCTTATTATTGCACTGAGAAGAAACTTAGGGCTGGCCCAAGGTCACAGCTGAAAGCAGAAAAGGATGCTACGTTCTTTCCTTACACTCCTTCCTCTCAGGTGTATAGATTGGTCAGCTGGTTGATACCTTTCTTCCAGTTTCTAGCATAAATTCTTGAAATGTAGTTTTCTGACCAAAAGGATTCCTGCCACCACAGATAAACTAGAAGCAGAAGACATATCAAATATAACATGAAGTTAAAAAAAAAAAAAAGGAAAAAAAAAAGAGGGGGGAAAGAAAAAAGTAGTGTAGCTCAAAGATCACAGAAAATATTAAAACCAGTTGCAATAAAATGAAGTTTTCTTTGATGATGCATGTTTTAATTCACTGCTTCTGTTACAGTATTTCTTATTTATCAGCACAGACAAACATTTCTGGATCTCATTTTACTTATTTTCTGAGTATATAAAAGTAGAAAATGCAGCCCTAAACTTCTTGTCTTCTCTTTTCAGTTTGTCTCTGAAATTCCTAGCAAACTCGAGAAATAAAAAATTGCTTTGATAGTTTTATCTCCATCAGTCTACCAGGATTCACAGAGAAACCATCATGTCATAGAAGCAAAAGGAAAAAAAATCAACCTACTTCTACAGAAATAAATCACAGCTCAGTGCACTAAAAGCCAATGTGTGTCTGTGCAAGTCAGGTAATTTTCTGGATCACCAAAGTATTAATAATTTATTTTTTAAATCACTACCTTCATAAATATTCCAAATATTTATCTCACATGGGCTACACACAAAAAAAGCCAAAAATACATCCAAGAAAATTTCTAACTTCTGAAAAAATATACATGAAAACCCGAAACAAGGTCATGTGTATTCCAACTGCCTAAAACAAAGCAAAAAATCTCCCAAATAAAGTTGTTTATTTCTTGTCATATTATTGATCTGAAGCTCAGCAGAAGCCTGATCTGCATTTCACAGTTGGTTAGGACACATCATTCATGCTTGCTGCTTTCAACATGTAAGATTTGTTGATATAAAAGCTATAAGGAAGTAAAATCCTAGCTGAAACAGTTATTCATAGAGTGTAAAAGAATCTGGTTTAAACAGTAGGTAGTATCTGAGAACTTGGTACTACAACTATATTTTTTTCAAAATATAAGTCAGTTCTTTTCTGTAGAGTACAATAATGTATATTTCAAATTTGGCTGAAAGTAGTAGGTAAATAACTTTATTTTAGATTTCTGCTAATTTTAAAACTTGTCAAAAATTTTATCATTGGTATGTAAACAACAAAACTTGTGGTATACCCTGATTCTGTGCAGCATCATTTTGCTAAAGGTGCCAACGTAATCTGCACACATTCTATTAGGAGACAATGCAAAAAGTAAATTCAATTTCTCCTTTTAGTCATTATTTAAATGGATTCCTACAGTTGAAAAGACATGGAGTGCTCTGAACACCAAGGAATAAATTCTACTAAAGAATGAAGTTTTCTATTTTGAGATCCTTAAGAAAGCAAAAACATCTCTAAAGTTGGCTTAGATAAATCTGCAACATTCACATCATACAGTTCCCAATTAAATATTGTTCTGCAGTCAACTATCAAACCAAAACCACCCCAGTTCTCCCATAGGAATTTGCATCCTTCTCTGGATGTATAAATACACAGAAGTGTTTATAAATACAAATATACTTTGAAAGCTGAATCTAATAATTTGGATTACATTAATTTTTAAGCACATTCCTAAAACAAAATAGATCATACAAAAGTCAAAGATCAAGTTCAGTAAACTAATGAGTATGATAAAAAAGTTACAACAGAAAAAGCAGAGGAAATGGGTACATGTTTTATACACAAAATCCAATCACCTATTTTTAAATGATGAATCAAAGACGATATGTAGCAATTGAACCCAAACCTAAGTGTTTACACATTGAACACGACAAGCACTGTTCCAGTCTGCTCCTTCCCTGATGATCACCGTGCACAAAAATCAAGGTTAACTGCAGAGGCTGAAGAGACAGACTGTAGATTCAGCTTTTTTGTGAGTCTCTGCAGTAGCCCCAGGGCAGGAGCCTCTCAGAGTCCATTGGCTTTCCCAGGATGTGACAAGAGCACCAGAGCTGGGGCCTGGATCCATCTCTTGCTGTCATGGCTCTTCATTGCAGGCTTAGAAGGTAACACATTGAAAAACAGACTACCAAGAACAAACCTATGCCATATATAGACAAAAAAAAAACCAAATTCCTTCCTTTAAAGCTTCACAGTTCACGGAGGAAGCTTAAGCAATAATTCAGGTGAGTAGACAACTAAGTCTGTATTGATTCAGACTTTTGCCTTTGTAATAATATCTCCTAGTAAAAGTTTTTCCCAAATGTAAGCCCATAAAAGAATTACCCTTTCTCCTCATGATTCTTCTTCGGCTTCCTCCTAAACTGAGAGCTTATTCTCAAGGAGGTAACCAGGTGAGCAAACTGACATTGCCAGTCTGGGTACTGGTCAGCAGATGGTGCCATAATAGTTCTGAAAGTCAATAGCACGTTTCAAAGGCCAAACTTTAAACAGCAGCAATACTCCCATTTCAACTGTAATTCCCAGATTATGACAAGTAATGGAATGCTTTCATAGAAGTATTAGCATAACGTATTTTAATAAATATAAATTCAGAGCCAGACAGTGAATCATGACTCCATGACAATATAAATTAGTTACACATGTACATTAACACGTGTGTGTCTAAATACATACACATATTCACATAACATCTAAGCTTATCTCCAAGAGTAGAAATGGCATACAGAGGTGTCCTCCCAAAGAATCCTATGCCTATCAAATCTAGTTTCCAGCGAATTACAGGCATGTTACAGTGGCTAGCAGCCCCTAAGCTAATAGAAACTATACCCATAAGCATATTTTTATCTAGATAATGAAGTCAGTATTCAAAATAACAGGTATTTTATTAGCCTTCATGTTTATAGCCATGCCATCATAGACTTGATGACTTGCAAACATGTAATATTTCCCTCCCAAACATACTCTTGTCCTTATTTAAATACTGAAGTTTCTAGAACTCCTTTTTATACTGTGAGAAAATTATTGTAGTTGTGTAACCATTCCTTGCAATGCACAGAACACAGACGACTCATCATAAAAACACTGCCAAGTTCCTACATAGGACAGTGAGAATTTATAAGGCAGTTCTGAAACAACAATCTAAGACAAATACTAGTGTAATTCTGAAGATTGCTGTGAAGACAAAGAAAAAAAAATCAAGGATCTAGACAGCAAATTGAATGTGACAGAAAAAACTACTTCTGTCAAAAATTTCAAAGTGCGTATCTGTAGTTTAGATAGAATATTTTCACAATAAAACTATCGTGCTGACAAATTTCTGTAAAGCAACTCTGGGGAAGTCACCTCTACTCTTTATAGATTCAAACTACATCCTAGAACATCACTATTTCTCAAAATCTTTTCTCCTGTTAAAGCAGCATAACACATACCTATTACTTATCACCCAAGTGCCTTAACTTTTCATAGAATACCTGCCACAGGCCATCTCCATTTTGCCTGGTGAATAACTTGGTTACTGAAATCCATATACAGCTTTAAGGGTTTAGTTTTAATAGATAAGTCAGTTGAAGGAAAACTCCAGAAAGGAAAGATAATACTACAAGACATGAAAACCAGTGAGAATTCTTTAAAAGCTATTTTGTTAAAATTTATCTCCTGACACTGTGCAGCTGTCTAAAAATGTTCTTCATTTTCTTCACAAAGAAAATAATGTTGGAAAGTGCTGTTTTCCAAATTAAATGAAATTCAGTGGAAACCGCATCATCTTTGTAACAGCACCTATAGAACATGTAAAAAACTCAACCCCAAGGCCTTTGAGAAAATCAGAACATAAATACTACATGTAGCCAAGTTGCAATGCCCACATTGGAAATTGAGATCACATTTAAACAAATATAATCCTGCAGCTCTCTTGGTGCATCTCTGCCATACGCAGAGATAACAGAAATCTGTTCCTTCTGTATATTCAATCTACAAATACACTGCTATATCAAGGCAAAAAATAAGTCTCAAACAGCAAATTAATTTACATCAAGAAATTTGTCTTTGCCAGAGTACCTATGCACAAATATCATCTGTTTATCAAGATAGCTTTGTGCTCTTCCTCAGCACTGAAAAAAATGTTGTAATCTGATGAGAATCCAACAGTCGTTTTGAAAAGCTGTATTGAACAAGTGACCCCACCCAGGCCCTGACACTGCTAGAGAAGGACATGCTCAAGTGGAAAAACGGGATTTAGTTCCAAATTCATTCCAGCAGACAGAAAAAGAACATGGGTCAAGAGACAGCTCTGTTTTCCTGTTATCTGTCCAACAAACTAAAATCAACACAGATTTTGAGAAAAATCTCTGCCCTATTTTTAAAATCAACTTTGCAAGTTTACAGTGGGTTTTGGCTATTCACATTAAACCCTTATGATAACCACAATTTTAGAGATTAAAACCAGCAGTGAGTATTCATTTGTTCAGAGCAATGCTGTTCCTCTAATCTCCATTCCTATCCTTATACTCTATCCCACCTTGGCAAATGGCTGGTTCTATGACAGTCACACAATTTTACTGAAACACAGGCAAGCATTTACAATTTTCCAATTCTTAATAAAGAAGCTGTGGTGGGTGGGGGCGGACAACAAAAAACCCCATTTGGCTTCTGTAAATGATTTGCATTGTTCTGATTTGGAGGTGATTGATTTGTAGATGCCACAATAAAAAATTCCATTTCCAAATATCATTCCTTCTATTTATAATGTATTGGCAAGATTTAAAAAAGGTTCTTTTTATACTGACAACACTATGTTCACCCTTGCATGCAGTATGCTTACAAGGCACTTACAATAACATAGTTAATCAAAACACTTGCCAACTTGGTGGAAAATAATGTACTAGTACCTGAGAATTTTTTGTAATGCAAACTGGAAGGCACCAGCATAATAAAGTTCCTGAATGGTGGAATTCCAGATGCACATCATTGTTTTGACAAGTATCCATTTCCTCTTCAGTGGAAGTCATATAGAGAATTATTACCCTCTCACATGCTCAGGAAATGTACAACAGCAAGGCAAAAGAGAAATCTCTGCAATACCAGGATTCAATGTCAGGGAAAAAAAAACAGAGAAGCAACTAGTCTGTGCTTTCAGTAGAGAGACCAGTACACACACATTTAAAAATAATTTTCATAAGCAGATACAACCATTACAGTTTTTTCACAAGCACATTGAGGCTGAATGTCATACAGATGTGGATGCTACTGAGATCACATTCAAAATGCCTGCTAGCTTTTTATTTCAGCTCATCCAACTTAGGAACCATAGCCAAAACACAACTGACAAATGCATTAAGACAATTTGCTCTGGCATGTACAAGACTAGAGCTCAATTGACAAATGTTTACAAAGTTTTAGGGTCTAAACATTACCACAAAAGTGACTTCTTTGGGAGCAATATCAGTTCTATATTTCCACTTTAAAGGGCATTTCATTTTTGCTATTGCCAAATATACGTACCACAGAGGGCACAGTCCCCTTAGGCAAACCACTTGAATAATACCGGCAGATGTTTGCCATTACTGAGGAAAACAGAGCTGGACAGAGTGACAATAAAATTATAAAGCTTTTTTACACAGGCGACAGGAGAATCAACTCCTGCCACTATTCTTTTTTTAGTGTCTGTTTTCCTGAATCAGGATTCAAGTTGTAATACAAAAATTGATACTGCCACACTTTCCACCAATAATAAATTCAGTTTCAAATACTTGATTAAATGACATCCCTGGCAATTAATCTTAAACAAGCTTAGTCCAAATTCCAAGTAAGTGCAATGTCTCAAGGTATATGGTAAAGTATTTTTTGACTTCTGCTGGAAAGTTGCAGTTCTGTCTTTGCTGGGTAAGTTGCTACCAGTATGTGAATCATCTGTTGAAGAACCTGTGGAGAGCTTAATGCACATGCAAGTAAGCAAACCAAGGTTATTAATTGTATAACATAATTTACAAAAAAAAAAAAAATCCTAAACCAAACCAAAAAAACAACTACCACAAATTAAAAGTACAATAGTTAAAACCAGGATAATTCTCACCTCCTACTGCAATGAATAAAAGCTACCCAATATTCCTTGACTGTTCTCCCACATTCCCCAAACCTCAGAGGTTAGCCACCTGAGAGGTCGTGCTTTGGTATTTTATTTTTATGTTTGCAGCTAGCACAAGCTAACTGAGTCTTTCATGTGTTACTGGAACAGAAGAATTCCCTTGAAAAAGCAGAACCAATTTGCTCAGTGTTTCCCACCTACTCAAAATAATTATAATGCACGTCAAATGATACATGTAAAGTGCAACACTGCAAACTATTTCCTACATACTTATGTTTACTGAATATATAAGTACTGAAACTAGAGATAACACTGCTCTTCTAAAAGTATGCATCTATTGCTCCTGTGGGAGTTAGCTCTGCCAATCCCAAGCAACAAAAAGCAGTGGAGATGCCTCTTAGCTGAGCAAATAAAACTGGCAGCCAAAACTTCATCCCTCCCATGGGCTCTTCTGAATGCTGGTATTTGATTAGAAGAGTGAAAACATGAGCAACTTTCTACAAGTTTCCTACTTTTCATGGCAGTGGCTTCACAACTAACACTGCAACCACTGCAACATCTCTGGGTGAGACAAAGTGAAAGGAGCCTAGCTCATGTCTGAATCTAGAGGTCAGAAACAAGTTTAATGGAGAAAAAAGGCAAAAAACCAATGCTAATAATGCTGGTTTTGTGCCTGGACTTCAGCACTTAACATATTTATTAGTCATCTAAGTGCTTTAGCTGTTTTGTGCTTTTTGGAAGGACATTCCCAGCATGAAAGATCGTAATATAAAACAGATAACAGGATATGCATGAAAGTCCCAAGGGAGTAACTATTTAAACAAAGTTTTCTTTGGAGAGTTAGGGAATGACAATAGATAAGGAAGATTTAAAAGAATAATTCATTTGTGAACACCAAGAACAAGGTGGGGAGGAGTACTTATAACTGTCCTGTAGACAAGGAAAAAAGAATGTTGTCCTGCCAAACCACAAATTTAATTACACTCCCATATAAATATAAGAATACACATCACAAACTGCAGTTTACCAAAGCAGCCTCACCCATTGCAGAAAAGCCTTTTAATGACCACACACAAATGGGGATGGTGTGTTGTCACAGTAAGCTTCCAGGCCAAGTAGAGGCTTTATTCTGCCTCCTCAGGCTACACTTTCAGTTCCCATTCTGTACATGCAGAAAAGTTTCAAAGCTTTGAAACAGTCCTAAACAAACATAGCTTCAAGATGACAGTAATTTATCATCTTAAAATTTAATTAACACAAACACACAGAGCACAATATATTATGAATACTACACTAAAAAGACTTCGAGTGACACTGACAAGACTTTGAGTGACACTTCCAGTCTGCATTGGCTTAGGGGTTTTCTCGCTTCCTTTCAGGCTCATCATTTTATGTGCTGACTGAAGAAATGCTTGAAAGCATATTTACCCAGCTGTTCTCTATGGGTATGCTTCTTATGCATTTAATGTTAAATCCAAAATCATGTTTGAGCTCAGAGTCATTGATTTCCCTTGTCCTACCTAGATTTTTAAAATCCAAAGTACTTTGAAATATAAAGCAATGAGAAAATTAAAATTGGTGAAGTGTACAGACAAAATTTAATTCAATACTTTTTTGACCATGGTATACTGGTTAACAACTGGGGTTTTTTGCAAGACCATACTCCTATGTGTGGAAGCACTAGAGAGCATGCATCAACTGAAAGGGCAAGAGTCAGAGTCCTGTTTAAAATGACATCATGTTCTTTCACAAATCAGGAGTACTTGATTAGCTCTCCAAGTGAGATGTCAGAGATCAAGAATGGGAGCTCTGGTCTGGATGAAGTCTGAGGCGTGCTACTCTCAGAATTCTGCCAAAACATAAGAACCTCAATAAAACTGTGTGAAAACTTGTAGAACTTAGAAAGTGTGTGTATCTGGCTGGGAGAAATACCATGTGACAGACTTGAGTTTTGGGAGCGAGTATGAATACCACGCAAATTAACATTTAATAAATTCGCTAAAAAGTGGATACAAAATCTCACTAAAAGGGAAGGACTGATGCTATAGCTCTCAACTCTTTCTTACTCTCTTTCTTTTCTAAAGACAGAACTTAGAAAAAGCAAGCTAGCTATGAAACAAAGTAGACACTACTGGAGAGAAAGTCAGGAGTAAAAAAAAAAATGGGGTGAGGGAGGGAAGGAAGGAAAAAACAGGAAACAGACGCTGAAGACAAAACAGGAAAGAAGGTCATGATTTGTCTAATAGCCAAAAAGCTGCAGTGAGGCCAGAGAGGGGGCAGGGTGGGAAGACACCAGAATTCCAGTTCAGGCTAAGTTATATCATAGATGCTGCTGGTCAGCCCACAAGATCTCCAAGCGCTGGTCCTCCTTCCTCTGCATTTCTAATTATTTAGTGTATTTATTCTTAAGCAGCAAATGCCTTCTTTGGATTGCCTAATAAACAAAGTGAAAAGTTGTACTTCCTGGAAAAACTGTATTACTGTATCTCCAAATCCATAAAATGACAGAATTCTGATTAGCTCACTTCTGTTTTTCTGGCTTATCTACAAGTCCTTAAGTTCCATTCAACATCAAGATTGGAGGCATGCTACCTCAACAATTCAACTACATCTTTGGCCCACCAGTTCCTACAGAGTAAGCTTCTTTTGGTTTAAAAACATACAATGAATTATATCTTTTACTTTCTGTTGAAGACCTCCACGACCAAACACCTGTGTAAAATATCAATCTGAAGATGAGCTAAGTGTGTTGCAGCTGTTATAAAATCTAAAGAAATATTTCTGATTTTAGCAAAAAAAATTTTAGAGATAGACAAACCTGAGCACAATGAGGAGAACGTGATATATGAGGCATGCTCACTAGGACAGTAGCAGAACCAAAACAAAAATAGTTCTCAAGGCCTCTGTTCTTAAACACTGACATCAAGTACTTCTAATTGTTCCACTTAAGGAGACACAATCATAGCCTTTCATTTATTTTCAGTTGAAACTCAGAGATCACTTCTCTCCTAAAACATAAGGATGATGGTCCACCGGGAAAGCTTAGTTTTCCTTAGACAAAAGCCATCTTCCTAACTTCACATAGAAGAGAAAAAGTGGAGAGAAGTCTTTTTAACCTGTTTACATTCTGAGGTTATCTAAACATGCACAAAAATTGCATTTCATGTACAGAGTGTCAGAACTGGTTTACGTGGGAGTTATGAAAGCTACAAAAAGTTATGAAATTAGCTTTTTTACTTTTAAAATTATAAACAAGAACAGAAGTATTCCCAGCTTAATTTCTACTGAAAACTATCACACAAGCTAAAAGTTTGTGCACAACAAGGGATACAACATTTTCATGTTGAATATTCCACGCTAATTCATGCCGTATGATATCACTGAAATTCTGAAGTCCAGTTCAAGTCTGGAGGAAACAGACAACATTAACTATACATTCCAATTCAACAGAATTAAATTTCACCACATTTATGTACAAAATGAACCAAATGCTCATCAGGTGAAGAATTCTGTGTTGGCAGATTCCTCCTATGAGGTACTGCTGTCATCACATGATTCCCAGCAACTTCATTAATCACCACAACTACATTTACACAGAAACAATTCAATACTTGAAGCAAAATGAATATGCAGTCTTCTTTCTGCACAGAGTAACTGCAGCATTTCTCATTCCAATTAAAACAGTGTTTCATTGTCTTCTTTAACAAAGAAGAATGAATTTTAGACTGCACATGTCTACAGAATACACTGTAACACTTGAGATAAAAAATTTAAAATATTAAACTTACTGGAAAAGGGCAACAGAGAATGAAACTGAAGGCATTAAAGATATACAGATAAGTAATATGGCACATTTGGTGTGAGTTCCAAGTAAGAGTTTCAAATTGTTAAAGAAAAAAAATATTTTTTGTCCCACAAAAATTATGTGAAATATACAAAATACTGTACAATATGTCATATAAAATGGAAAGTATGCTAAACTATCCAAAAAGATTGCAAAGTTATTTATATAATTCTTATTCTGAAAATTACCAGCTTGTGTTACTCAACACTAAAATGAATATTTAAGACTTTTAAATATATCTATAATCATACAATCAAGAGACATTTAGATGAAACAGTAAAGAAAGAACTATGTTGGAGCACACGGTTCCATAATACTGTAATGGGAAACAGATCCCCTGAAATTCCCAAGACATAGCAACAAGGCTGTTTTCAGATATGATGTGTGGGCTTCACCATTTTTAACATGCTTCTTACTTCATATTAGTTTCACATATAAGCATCTCTTTCATCCTCTTTTCTTCTCCCTCCCCTCTAGTACCTTCACTTAATCTTACTTGCTTTTTTTAGAATCTTCCTGATTATCATTTAAGTACCATGTCTTCCACTCTTAATTCCATCACCATTGCTAGAAAGCCAGGGTGCCAAACTGTGTCAAGAGCCTGGCTTACATCCAGATAGTTTAGTGCCTCACCTGAACAAAAATAATATAAACAACTTAATATGCAAGCTGGATTTTTCTTTCAAATCTTATCCACAGAAAAACAAGTAAAATAAGCTATTCACAAAATTATGTGAATCTCCTTATTTGCCAATTGATCAAAACAAAAAAAAATTCAAATGTAGTACTTAAAAGACATTAAAGTAATGACAAATTAGGCCACAGGCAAATACATAATATGACTGAAACAGCTTCAGAAACAAAGAATGTTTTTCTGCAGCTAATTTTTTAATGAGAACTATACTACAATCTAGTATTGGGATTTTCTTTCTGCCCAAAGCAACTGGAAACCAGTTCAGCAAATATATCACAAAGATGTCCTGGGAAGCTGAAGAGATTCAGTTTTGCTTCTGTGCAACACAACATATGTTCCAGTGAGTGTTTTCAACATTTCAAATAATTGGGGAAGTGACAGAAATACTCTTTAAACAAAGCGGTAATGAAATCTGAGAATGTTATACATCATCAGATTTTTCTGCTCACGTCTCCCAAAGTACCTTGTTCTGAAAAGCATGGATTGATTATGTTCTTGATCCATAGCCTATGAAGACCTTTGCGTTCCCTAACTGAAGGCATTACAGGTATCAAAAACGAACACCAGACTTCCTTTCATATGGAATCTCTTCCAGAACAGCCCCTGAGTAATGGAGATGAAAGCGGCAGACCTAAATAGTTCTGATTCTGCCTGACAAAAAGTGCAAGGCAAAGCCTGTGTAGAAGAAAAGGATTGTATGCTCTGTTGATGTTGTCAGCCACCTCCTTTAAACTGTCATGGCTGGGATGAATAGCCTAAGTCACCAATCCATTTTACGACTGCTCAATCTGAGCCAGGGTTTAAGCGCATGCTGTGCCGTACAGCCTACGTTAATCTCAGCACACGCTAAGATACACGGAGAGCTGCAATCTGCCCAGCACACAAAGAACAGCCCTCATCTTCACTCCAAGATGTGTTTATTTAAGGAGTAAATTTTCCAGTTCAAAGAATAAATATAAAGTTTTAGCAAAAAATATATTTTCTACATTACTCAACTTGGAGCAGGTTTTACTGCTTGCAGACCTCCTGCAGAGGTGGTAGAAACATGACAGTTTTTTTCTTCTCTCAATTTTGACCATGACACTACTTTGAGAATTGGCTCTAACTAATCCGTAGTAATCCTTTGGTATATGAAAATAAATACATCCTTGAGTAAATGAAAATAAACCCAGCAGGAACAAAAATCAATTATCAAAAGAAAAACTGTAAGAGGGAAAGATGCCATTTGTCTTTTCATTAATTCCTAGCATTACGGATCTGCCGAAAGGAAAAAAAAGGAATACTGAAGTTTCTTGGAAGCTGTGCAATATTTCTTCTACTTAGTGTTTAATCCCTTGAGGAAACACAGCAAGAATAAAAGGAATGCAAACAAATTTTAAGAAGCTCTGTTACAGCAAGTTTTTCTTCTTCTAGCTCTGAGCACTTTGATAATTATCCAAGAGAATTTTTTAACATTTAAAAACTAAGTTCATGAAAAAAGCTAACATTTATAAAAGACTTCTAGAGGTAATAAAATAGGTTGTTTTGTAAAGAAATTTCTATTGCTGTGTTTTAGAAATTATTTTAGGCTGCTTTAATTACAGATGCTCAAACAGATCTGACAACTAGTTTGAAAATGTTAAAATCTTCAAGTTCATTAATGAAGTGACTGCAATAATCCATAAAGCCACTTTCTAAAGACATTTCAAATTTTTATTTGAGACATCAGAGAAGCCCTTCTAAAGTATTCAGTTCAATCTTTCATAAATAGAGAGGGAGTTTTTTCTAAAAGGAATAACAAGGAATCCTTAGTTCTGTATATGGCAAAGCAACAAAAGCCCTCAAGGTTAGACGCTAACTTTTAGGTCCGTTCTAAACAGAGCTAGAACTGACCATGTACTGAAACAGAGAAGTTCTTAAACAACTAGAACAGGTATCCCACTGTGTTAAATTCCCTACTCTTAAATCAGATGCCCTGTAGCCAGTATTCATTGACCAAGTCCATCAATAAGGGGATGAAAAACCTTTTATGTCAAAAGGTCAGCACAGTCTGCAGAAGGACATTATTTCTGAGGATTTCAAAACACACAGGTTGTTCTGATTTGATGATAAAACTATCTTAAAGAATACATCCTCTGATTTCAATTGGTTGGCAGCACTACTGCTCTGTCAAACTGTGTCCATATGCCTGCACATAGGTATTTTCAGGATTTTTCTCAAAAAGCCTCTATTTCTTTTTGTTCAATAGTTGTTAAAATGGATTTATTTCAGCAGTAATGTAATCTTACATTTGGCATTGCTGTTGTGATACTCAATTACACATATGGTCAACCCATATGGTCACTTACAGTATACAAAGCAGCAAGGTACCCCAAGCTGCAGCATTTTTGATACCTCATCCAATTCACTTAACTACATTAACAGTAGCTGCAATCCCATTTTTGACGATAGGAAAAACACATTCTGAAAACATACAAAAAGAGTTTAGACAAAGCCCTTGGAAAGAAAGTCCCATCGAACTTAATTTCCCTTATTAAACTCTATTCCTTTCCTTTGTGAAACTACAAATATGTAATCAACAAGCAGGCAAAGAGACTAATTCTAGGCAGAAGTTAAGAGTATTTTGACTGAAATCTTGACTCAAAGGTGGTCTTAGTGAGCCAACAGATTCATTTCCAGTATGAACAAGAAGCATGACTACTACATAAATAACACACCCTCCCTGGCTTTAACCTAGATATCACCAGTGCCAAAAAAGATACAGCAAGTTCTGATCCCTAGAGGATATATTAGCAAATCTCCATATTGTTCCAACCCAAACTTTAACAGAACAAGGCTCTAATATGCATTATCCTATTCATATCTTAGATAAGTTTAAGATAATTTTACTGTAATTTTTCCCTAAACACAGGGATTTCTTTTCATTTCTTTTCATGCTTGAAATCATGTATGTACTCCTGGTGAATGAAGCATTAAAGAAAAAATAATGTCTAAGCTATTATAGAACCAAACTTTCCATTCTTGAAGTGTCTCAATAAACAGGGTTGAGTTTGAAATGAACTGTAAACTGATTTCCCAGTTAGGGCCCTTCATGCTAGTACCACATGAATATCCAATGTATTTTGCTAGTCAGGATCAGAAGCCCTCCAAGGAAACTTTTCATACAAACCCTGCAGCCGAATAGCATAAAACCAAAATTAACAACTTTGTCCACAACCGTGTATGGTAGTTCCATCTTGCCAAAACACTTCAAACAAATTACTCCCTTTGTATTGGAGCTGTATACTCGATGAATTTAAGACTGAACATTAGCAAGCCTTTATTTTACGCTTGTATTTTCTTGACCTCTCACTACATTAAGATTTTTTGGTGGTTTTTCACAGATGAAATAGTTAGAGCTAAATGAATCAACAATCTAGCTGGCTCAATGCTCTGCACAGCGCAGAGGGACCACCCAGATTAATCCGTCTTTACTGGCAATGTGTAATACAATTTGAATTTTTCCCAACATGAATATCAAACTAGATTTTTAAACCATCAGATCTATCAATAACATTAAATATTTTAGACAAAAAGAGTTAGGTGAGTGTTCCTCTCCTTACTGTAACCCCTTCCTCCATTTGTGACACCTCAGTGCTGTAAAGACACTGACTCTGACACAGCCCCACACAAGGCTGGCAGCCTCTCTGCTCCAAGCACTTTGCTGGAGTGTCACACAATCCCCACTTCTCAGGAATATAAGAAAGGCAAGATGCTGGCAGCACAGATCAAAAGAGCTCAAGAAGTTTAAGGTGATTAATAGCAATTCTTAATGCAGTCTCTAAATACGCTTGACTTACCAAATATTCTGTATCACACTATTATGAATAAAATTGGTATTAATGCAAGAGTAAGGAAAGCATGCTGTAAGCACACACATATTATGCTCATTTGTTTGTTGTAATGCAAAAGCTACAACAGCTTTCAGAGTTCCCCTACCACTGGATGAGGAAATTTGAACTATATAGTAAGACTACAGTGGAAAGAAATTGTAAACAATTTAATTGAGAAAATCTGACCTAAAAATAAACGGTTATAAATTTCTGGACTAACTATATTAAATACAAGTTAAGTGGTTTGGGTTTTTTTCATACAACGAACAAATGAGATTTTGGGACCAGTTTCCCTAAAAGGCAACAGGATTAACAAACCAAATGGTACTTGCAAGGTCTCGAAATAGGTGTCATTTATTTTCAATTCTTGATGACCCAGGAGACCTATTCTGAGTCTTTAGTACCTAGCAATTCAAACCTCATAACACTTACCAAAACTGAAAGTAGGACTTTGTCAATTTACATTGCTATCATAGCGCTCAGCATCTCCTTTATGCACCACTTTAATTTTTCACAATTGGAACACAGAAACCCAATGTCCCTTCTCTGCTGCTTTGAAGAGACAACTCTCTTTTTAGCCACTCAAAGAATGTGTTCTGCACTCTCTCATAATTTAATCACTGTCAGTCATAACAGCCTATTGAGAAGAATAATCCACTCATTTATTTTATCATCAGTGAACTCAAGCATGGTCAATTTACGAGCAACATAGTCACATGCATCAGCCACGAGAGATCCATTACAGAGCTGCTGGAAAGTTTGTGAACAAACAAATTGCTTTCCTCTTACTATCCAAAGGCTAAATCTAGAAGTCTCACAGTCTTTCATCACCCTAGTCTCACAGGAGAAACAAAAGAAAGGCTTCAAGCAATAGTGCTAGTATTTACCTCAAAACATGCTCACACAGCAGGCTAATTAAAACTTTAAATTTTAATATTAAATTACACTAATAATATCTCATCCAAATCAAGTGCTTATGGAAGAAAATGCCATTTTAATCCCATCACAGTAGCTCATAGGACATATGACAGCGGCAGCTCTCAGTGCTGAGAGACCAAAAGCACAGCTGCCATCAGAAGTGCAGGAGCTGTAGAAGGAATGCTAAAAGGCTTGGGAGCTACCAGGCTGTAGGACAATCAGGAGTTGCCAAATAGCAGTCAGACCAATATACCTGCATGCATTTAACAAGCCCTGCTCACAGTGCCAGGTTAATGAAGTCATGCAAGTAACATCTATGAGCTCTAAGAGATTCAAACATTGCTAATCCAAGAACTGTCACTAGGCATTAGCAGTTACAACAGGACGGAGGAGTCAGAACTGAGTACGCACATTTTTTGAAACGCTTGCACACAAATGTGTGTGTGCCACTCAGCAAGACCTGGACAGGCTTGAGAGCTGGGCGGAGGGGAACCCAATGAAGTTCAACAAAAACCAGCAAGGAATAACCCCGTGCACCAATAAAAGTTAGGAGCTGACCTGCAGAAAGTCTGCAGACAAGGACCTGGGGATCCTGGTGGACAGCAAGCTGTCCATAAACCAGCAGTGTGCCCCTGTGGCCAACAAGGCCAATGGTATCCTGGGATGCATTAGAAAGAGCATTGCCAGCAGGTGGAGGGAGGTGATCCTGCCCCTCTACTCATTCTTAATGAGGCTGCACCTGGAGTTCTGTGTCCAGTTCCAAGCTTCCCAGTCCAAAAAAGACAAGGAACTCATTGAATCCTGCCTTTTTGTGTACCATATGCAGAACACTCGCACAATATCCAGCCTTACAGTTCTCTCACCTCTTTCATTTTAAAACCAGGACATAATTAAAAATGTAGTGGTTAAAAAAGCCCAGATTTCCAGTGCTAACATTTTCAGTCAGGATATGCAGATAAACCTAGAAATTATCTACAACTAAGTTTAAAAAGACACCCAACTAAAGACGCATCGCTTCAAGCAATCAGCCTTTAAGTTCCTTGGCAAGGTACAGAAGCCTCACCCACCCATCCTTTTGGCAGCAGCAGGATGCTACAGGGCAACCTATGTGGGAGACATGGCAGACATCACTGTACAGTCTGCCAAAGCCTCACACATTTATCTGGAGAAAAATTGTGGAAGTACTGCATATGCTGACAATTTGGAATGCTCTGATTTGCATTACGTTGTGTTTTGCAATTTACCTGACCAAGCCAGCACTGCAATTCTCACAACATACCGACATTAGGTATTTCTTTAACTCTGACAGAAAAGATTCCAGACAAATCATAGATAATTTTATTTTTATTACAGCAAGATTTGCTGCGAGTCAGAGTATATTTAATTCTCCACATGGACACTCAATCATGTAACACAATGCACTCCAGCTAATTAACAGAGCCAGTGTATTAGGCAGTTACTAAAGTATTCCTTGTCTTGAATAAATTTTTGGCTGCTAGAAGCAAATGTGCTTTGAATGCAACTGCTTTTACAATTGAAGTAAATAAGTGACTTCCATAAGAAACCCACAGTATATCAGAGTTGTCTAAGAAAGCATATATACACATAAAAACTGCTATGAAGAGCATCAGGCCTATTCCCCCATTTACAGAAATTTAATTTAGCCTCTAGAAATATTTTGTTTCATGAAATATAACTTTTTCCAGTTAAATAAAAATTATACATTAAATTATTTTGATCTATTTCTTTATAACCACAAAAATATTAGTATTGCAAAACTTCTGGTTACTTTCCCACTAAACTACAAATCACTATACCGTTCAACTTGTAGGTGTCAAAACAATAAAGCAATAGAGCAGCACTGCAACTACCCAAAAAACCCGAAGTAACTATCTCAAACCAATACCTTACAGGACCTTTTCAGGCTCCAAAGGTTACCACGGTTGAATTTTCCAGAGTACTTAGTGAGAAGCAATTTTTCATGCAGCAATCAGTATTAAAGTCTGACAAGCCCTCAAAAAAAAGGCTGAGAACAAAAGCCAGAATTTATGACCCAATTAGGTCAGACACATCAGTGCCTCAATAAGCAAATACACCAAGTCTGCCATGGTTAGAACCTCTAACTCAGCAATGTTCACATTTGGGACTCATGCACTGAAAATGTAATTCTGCCACTTGTCAATTAATAGATGTAAATTCTAAACAAAACAAAGCAAGACAAAAGTCCACTCCAGCAACCTCATCCACAAAATTAGGCCATCAGGCTTCCCTTCAAAAAAAACATGGTTTGATAACTGTTTAACTTTGTGCCCCTGCTACCTCCTCAATCTACAAGATGTTTCCTATCAGAAAGCACGGATAGGAATGTCCCTCACTATACACCCTTATACAGATATTTAATACAGGCTATCTATAAATGCCCAGAAACTGCCAGTTGTCACTTTTATAGAAGTCTTCAGTTTCAGAATTAAGTCTGAACTGTAATGTGTTTTTCAAATATTCTCTATAGACTTAAGCATAAGACAAATGTATTTATATAAGTAAGACTTACAGAAGCTGACTAACTTTTACCCTTGAGCAACAGTGTGGTCCCAGACAGTCCACAACTACAGTAAATGTATATTCTGGCAGCCTAGACCGGGGTCTCCTTCCAAATTAATTATCAATATCAGGCTATCACAATGGAAGACAGGGTCACCCAAATCACCAGTAGCCATGGGGACATCACAGGATGATCCCGAGATCATGTGAATCCACGTGGACACACTGCACTCAGCAATCCCACTCATGAACTACTGCCAATGCTTCCCTCTCTAGAAAGAGTCTGCAACTCCTGGATTCTCAGCAAACAAAAATTTTGGTGTGAAATCACGAGGCAAAGAAGTTTACTGTCACTTTAACAGCAGTGGTGCTTTAGGATGGCACAAAACAACTATGAACAATTTAGTTCCCTACCGACTGTTAAATCAGGTCCATTTCCATGTCCATTTAAAATGATGGCTATTTCTGAAAATTTCAAGATAATTAAAGGAAAACTTGCAGAGGAAAACAGAAAAATCTGTACTCAAGAGAGATTCTCCTAATCTCCTTTCCAAAATTTGCATAGACTGACATAATACAATGGTTTGCATCTGACTACGGACAACAGTGAGAGTTATTCCACAGAAATAAAATTTTCAAGGAAAACTTGTGCATCCAGGACCTTACTTTGCAATGACTGACTTGTCAACATCTCTAACCTGTGGCTGCATTGGGAATATAATATAAATATATACTCAGTTCCAATTTGAAACATAGTGTATTGCAGAAACTGAGAAATATCCTTCTGTGGCACTACACGCATTAGGAGTTACAGGAGATACATTTTATCATCTCAGAACTCATTGTCAGGGCAACTCCAAGACTGGCATCCAAGCAGTATGTCAGGTACAACAAATACTAATGATAAATTCTCTTCAAATGGTTGTACTATAAAATAAGTAGAAAACAGTCTTAAGGGTGAACATTTCATACCTCCACAAATATTATAAAGAAGCAAATTTGAGAAGTGGAATCTTTAGTAGTAAAATGTTTTCCATTGCCGTGACACAACCATCTTTATTCCAGTATAAGACTGGTTACTCTGCATTGACCTTTTTTTGAGAAACTGAAGACTTCCATGATAGTTCATAAAGTTTGATTTATAAAGGATTTGTTGAAGGTTTATTTCCAGAATACTGTTTTCTACACAGTGGATTTACTGGTTTGGCTAGTTTCTCCAATTCTAACAGCAAACTGGAGCAGTATCATAGGTCAAGCACCACATTTCTCAAATTACCTTAGCTTTAAGTTTTGTACACATTATTGAAACACTAAAGCTTTTCAAGGTTCCTTCAACCCTTTATTCTATTGCTAACATCCTGATAAGCCAAAGAATAAAAAGGAAGCTTATTTTAAGAAAACCTATCAGAGGATATGCATGATATCACTTATTATGAATGCATTTTCAAAAGCAAATCACAAAGACACTTTTAAGCATAGTTGATATTTAGTTTTTGTCTATTCTGTTAGGAGGCACCAGTCACATGACTGAGTAACACCATTCATTTGAAAGTTTGGGGACAAGGCAGCACAAATTAAAGGCTTCGCATGAGTACTGACAAAACTAGCTTTTTCCAGTTAAATTCATTTTTGCTGCAGCAACAGTACCAGCTCCAATTTCCATCCTTTCTTCCATAGTTTAGCAGTCCCAGTGACAAACCCACCCTCACTGCTGTTATTGTGCTACTGACTTCTCTTTGTCCAAATTACAAACCTTTGACAGCTTCCCAGGAACCTGACCACCTTCAACCAGAACAGAAACAGAGCTAAGGACACTGCAGGAATTAAGCTTTGCTCTAGCTTGCCTCTGCCTTTCGCAACAGAGAGCTATTGCAACAACACGCAGTTGTCTTACCCTCCCTCACCATCATAAATGCCAGGACAGGACAGGGCAGGATGCAGAGGCAGAGGAGTGGGCTGCAGAGCCCACACTCAGCATTAGCACCCTCAGCCATTCATGCAGCCTTTGTGCCAAAGCAGACAAAACAGAGCCTCCACCCAGAGAATCTTATCCTTTGGTTTTACACTGAGGTTTTGCTGCCCTTAGCAGCCTCACTGCCAGATCAATTCAGTGACAAAAACTGTTAAGCAAAATATATAATAAAAGCAAATTTTGTTTATACCTCCTCCTTCCAAAAAACATTAAAACTATGATTTTGCCCTCAACATTAAGTTTTGGTTATAAAACCCCAGCTGTTCAGCAAACTTCTGTATAATCATTCCAATGAGCCCTCACAGGGGTTTAAACTAAGCATTTCAGTTAAACTTCATTCTTTGGGGGCATGAGGATGGGATATAAGGAAAGCAGGCTGCTACTACTACTACTGAAACAAACCAAGAAGGTAGTTTATTTCCAGCTACTGCTAAATTCACTGTGAATTATTTCACTTGAACCTCCTGAAGCGCCTCAGGAGACATTCTTCTGCATTAAGCTTGCAATTACACTACAAAGCTGTATTATAAATTCTTCATCCCTTTACAGCTGTCCCTCTGTTTACAGCTATGCTTAACTGAACTGTTGCCATCAGCTACCTGCATTTTACAGAGACTCAGGGCATACATATATATCTTAAAAACTATTGTAATAACATCTGCATTTCCCTTCAACACTCTTCTTGATATCTGCAATATCTACAACTTGCCAGTACTTCTCAGCCATAGGCTCATTCCTTAAGTGTCTAAAAACTGTACTCCACTATTCTCCACAATCTGTCAGTCATTAAGAGCTTTGCACCTTAGCCAGAATTATGTCATAGGCATAATGTATTTTCAGTAATAATTTCAAAGAGTTATTTTTGTGCATTATTATAGCAGTAAGTATTCTTACTTTCATTCAGAAATACCGAACAAGTGCATGATGAAATTGGTAGATAGGATAGCACCATTTTTTAAATTATGGTATCCATCCAGTTAAATCTAGCCCCATTTAGTATCCTCCCAAAAAAATTGTCTACCATTCTCTTTCATTAAATTTTTCACTGCAGTGCACATCTACTGTGCCCATTCCTAACCAAGCTAATTTTTAACTAATGGAATGAACAGCAATTCCCTACCTGGAAGAAGGATATTCCTTCTTCTTCTACTAGGTACCACCTAGCAAGGCTACAGCTGCTCATTACAATTTTGGTTTAATATGTGACTCCCCAGCTGATATCTAAAATGAACTACCTCAGGTATGTGGTTTAAGGAAAAGCCACATAGACAGCAAATGGAAATAAACAAGGGACAATCTTACTGTAGGATGTGTGAAGAAAGTTGAAGCAGCAGTCTGTTAAGGAGGTGAGGAAAAGACAAAATGCAGAACTGCGTACAGTGGCAGACGTTTCCTAAATGAAGAACTGTTGCCAAAGGAATTATAACAAGTAATCAATCAAACCTTTCTATTTGCTTTCATACTATACACACAGTAGAGATTTAGTCTGGGAAATCAACAATAACACTTTTCTGCTAATTAATATCAACTCATTGAATGATCTATATGATACAATTAAGGTAGATAGTAACAATGTATGTAATTTTCTTTCCTTGCCTATGGTTACAATCTCTTGTGAAATACCAAGTCCTCAGAAATGAGATTCAGGGTCCTTGACTCAAGATTGATACCTAGAGGTAAAGACCAATCTCAACAAGTTGTGGTACTGCCTTTGGAAATCCACTTCTTGAACTCCCTGTACAGAGATATCTGGTCTTGTAAAATATCTTCAGGAAACAGCTTTGACATGTTTGTGATGTTATGAACTCAATTTCAGATTCCATGCTACATTAAAAAAAAAAAACAAGCCCTCCTTTATCTTCATGGCGAAGTCACCTTCAATACCTTGATTCTAAAAAGATACAAAACACTTCACATGTGGCAGTGTTTTATTGGCAGCACTTCAATTTGCCCTTGAGGAAAAAGAAATAATTTGTTTTGTTAAACCAATTCCTTTGCATTACAAAGAGTAGCTTCTATATGCATGGTAACCAAAGTTTTCACTCTTTGTAACTTCAGCTTTCCTTGTTCCAGACTTAAAAAGCTACATCTGAGATCAAACCACAGACCAACAGATATAATAAAACTAAGCTAAGACCACCAACAATTTGTATCAGGCATGTCACACAACCAAATAGATAGGCAGGAAATTTACATGCCATAAAAACAGACCCCAATATATAGCTTACATGAGGTTAAAAAGAATGTCAGTAGATAAGCTTTCATTTTTTGTTAAGATACTAACTTTAAATCTCCTTAGTGTTAGAAGAAACAGGCTGGCTTTAAAAAAATATTTCCAGAAAAAATCCTATCTTAACCAAAACCCAAATACGTAACTTAATTGCTCCATAAAATCAGTTTACAATCCAAAAATTAGTCAAAATCTTCCTTACACATTTCTCTCCCATCCACTAAAAACATCAACTTCAGTATTAAAGATTTTAGATTAGACATTAGATTTTAATATGTAAGCTTTACAAATTTTAAATCAAGTTTTAAATGCAACAAAAGTTGCTTGAAGGCATAAGTTGGAAAGACAGATGAAATTCCATGATTTCAGATAGTAACAATGTATGTAATTTTCTGCTACTGTCCATATTCATTCCACAGAATGATGACAAAATGGATTTGTAGATGGAATGTTCCTGTAAAATTTCAGAACTCTATTCAAATGACTTAGAAGAACAAGAAGTTGACGTAACACTCAAACTGCATTAACTTAACACTTTGGCTACCTTATTAAGCATGCTTATGTAAGCAATTTGAGTATCTGAAAGAAACAAGCACTAAAGGTACTAAATTCTTCTTGAAAACCAAAGGACAGTTGGACATCCAGCCTTTTCCTCAGAGTTTTTCCCATACAAGGACATCTACTCTTCCTCATTTGCCTCCCTTCACAATTCAGTTTTACTTATTTAAAAAATCTAAGTTATTTCAGCAGCATGGTCATCACTCTCCCAGAGAATCTTCACAGGAAACACAATGATGCTCAGCTATTTTTTCCTCATTCTTGTGTAAATGGGGAAGCTGCTGCCACCTCAAGTGGCACAATTAGCAATACAGGTCTGAGCACTGACGGAGGATTAAAGTTCACAACATTATGTTTGGTCCCAACAGAACTTTAAAAGATATTTACCCTTTAACTTTTCATTTGATAACCAAGAAAAGACTGTGTCCACAATTTCTGGAATGCCTGTGTGGGCAGTGCCATTTGTAATTCTGGGGGTTGGTGCGCTCAAACAATGGTTTATTGGAGATCTTTCAGATACAATTAGATTGCAGACCATTGGTTCCATCACAACAAGCCTGGACTCTCCTCAAATTTACACAGGATATTTATTCATGGGATATCTAACTAGGATGCAGAGGGAGTTACCAGAAGCATGACCATAATCTTGCCTTCTCCATCTGTCCCCTACTCTCTCTTTTTCCAGTGCACTTGGGAAGGAAAAGGAGCCAAGGAGACCAAACAGTACCCATCCCCACAGAGCTTTCTGCCCTGCTGCAGAGACTGGGATTTATAATCAAAACTGTCTGGGACACAGACTGCTGCTAGTGTTGCCGGCAATGCTGGCAGGCTGTTGAAGTTACAAAGAGAAAAATGTGCCAAAATATGTACTCTTGCTTGCCAAGCATATAATCCTGATGCATACTTCCTGATAGGAAAAGGATTTAATAAATATGAGACAATTTCCTTTTCCCTTTGCTTAGAAATGATCTTCTTTCCCACATGCTTAAGGCCAGAGAAAATGAAACAGCACATCTTTCACATTTAAAAGGAGCTCAGTTAATTCTCTGACTGGAATACTCAGGTTCATTTGATCAAGCATATTCTGTATTTTCTTAGCCACTCAGATGACAATCACCAGGACAAGTTTTGGAATCTAAGAGAGTCTCTGCCTCCTGTTACTCATGAAACACTTCAAAACACATTGGAGGGCTGGATTTGTTGGTGGAGATGGTTCCAGTTGCTGCTGGGCTCACTCCACAGTGTGCTGTACTACTAGCTTCTCTCCTGGGAGGAAACAGCAAGGGAATACATCTGAAGGATTAGGGGTTTTACCCCTGAATCATGGCATGCCCTTGGTTAAAATGAGGAGTAGGGAAGTTTGCTACAAACTTTCCAGCCACAAAGTGTAATTAGAAACCTGGATATATAAGTTGAGGGATAGCTTCTGTTGCTTAAAACGGACAAAGTAGTAGAAAAGGAAATTTGTGGATCAGGCAATCAAGTAACAGACAACGGTACAGGGCTGAGACTCAAGCTTACTTCATTACTGTAGCATGTCAATGTTCAATAATTTATTTAGTATATTACCATGAGTGATACTGTAGTAAAATACTACACAAACCAAGGCTAGAATTTCAAAAGATTTCTCATTAAGGAAAAACTAAAGGTAGCTAACAATACATTCAAAAGATCTGCTGCAACAACAATGTGAAGGAGATACTGATAACTGCATTAAAACCCTGCATCAAAAATAATCTTAATACACTTAAAAAAAACTCTTCCTTTTATAATGAAGATTACAAAGAAGAAACAGTTGTCATTTATGTCTAACAGAATTGAGTTTCCAAGTACTGAAAGATACCCAGAAAACTACTTAGGTGTTACTAAGGTAACAATCACGACTGTATTTTCCCTACTTGCAACATCCTTCTGCTAGTTAACATCTTTTCCTATTTGCAAAAAAAGGAGGAAATAAGACCTTTCACTCATAACAAGCTGTCAGAGACTTCAGTTGGTAAATCATATTCAGCAGCATGGACATAAAAGCTTAGAGAGGATATAGGAAAACAGTTGACGTGGTTTTTGGAACAGAGGTTGTAAGCAAGATGAATGTCTGCTTCCCAAGTAACAACCCATAAAACAGGAGTAGTACAGCCCCAAGTTGCACCAGGGGAGGTTTAGATTGGATAGAAGGGATAATCTCTTCACTGAAAGGATGGCCACGCACTGAAACAGGCTGCCCAGGGATGTGGTTGTCACCATCTCTGGAAGTATTTAAAAGACTTGGAGATGTCATGCTTGTGGACATGGTTTAGTGGTGGACTTGGCAGTGTTAACCTAACAGTTGGATTCAATAATCTGAAAGGTCTTTTCCAACCCAAAGAATTATCCAAAGAACAACAGAGCTTATATGGCAGCAAAACTTTGCCTGACAGCAAAAGGCAGTCTAGAAACACTCACTTTTACCAGAAGTATTAAGCGTTCTTAAAAGTAAAAAGCAGGGAAAAGGGCTAAAGATTTCAGAAAATAAGCTATTAACCTAATCAAACTGAGAACAAGAAATATCAACCATCACCACATGTGTTAGGAACAGGTTGGAAAATATTATTTTGAACTCCAACAAGAATTCTGTTTGAAACATTACAGTTGTTGGCCTGGTTTCCTGCAGAAATAAGATCTATGCAATCATACTGCCTGTTCATCTGTTTGTTATTCTTCTTTAGTAATGTTTAAGTTCAATGGTCACTTTGAACCAAATTTAGCAATGGTCCAGAGGTCTCAGTAACACTTAATTTATACAGGACATGCAAAGCCAGTTTGGTTGGAAAGAAATCCAAATTAGTGAAGAGTGTCTAGTATAAACCCATAAGTAAACCTATTTTATTTGCCTTACTAGCTTTACTGTCAGCACCTACCAGCCACACAAAATAAATACTTATTCAGTGATAATTTGGATGGTTCAGCATCAAGTATACTTAGGGAATAATATAAGAAAACAAAGGAAAGAGGTACTGACAGAACAAACATTTTTAAGTGACAGGAAAAAGAAAAAGCTGATATTTTGTTACAAAGAGGGCATAAAAAAGTCATGGAAGACTGTGCTTCATAAGTTCTTCCACTGCAACTCAGTTTTAAATATTGAAAGATCTGATGCTTTCAGGTAAACCTAAAATTAATGCTGAGGAGGATTACAAGCAGGTCAACAACATATTTGTTATCACTAGCTATGAGAGGCTAGTATTCCAGAATTCACAGAATTATTTGGGTTGGAAGGGACCTAAAAGCTAGTTTCAAACCCCTGCCACGGGCAGGGATTCCTCCCACCAGACCAGGTTACTCAGCACCCCATCCAACCTGGCCTTGAACTTCTAGGGATGGGACATGCACAACATCTTTGGGCAACAGCCACCAGTTCCAGTGCCTCATCACACTCACAGTAAAGAACTTCTTCCTAACATTAAGCTATGCCTATCCTCTTTCAATTTAAAGCCATTATTCCCATATTACTTCTTTTAACTATTACTGAATATAGTATAGTGGAGCATAAGAGCATGAAAAGAAGAAAAATGAGAAAGAATATAAGTGGAACAATATTTCAAATACATTAAAAAAATTTTACCTAAAAATTCTACTGCTTGTCTCTTACTTTTACCACAGTATTATCATTATTAAAAATATTTTGAAATAAGTTAGCAGAAGAAAATCTAATAATGTAAGACAATTTCAGTGGATATTAGATAGATGTGATCTCTAAATCCAGTTTATTCATCTTGTAGGACTTATAAGTTTGCATTCTGGGTTTCTTCCATCTCCTCCCCATCCACCACCATTACATGTTCAGAAAGCAAACTAATTTGTGCTTTTAACCCAAAGAATCTGCAACTCAAACACGTGAATAGTTAGCTGACCATAAAAGTGCTGCAAAGCTCTGCCTGCTGCAGGTATATGAACCAATGATGCAAAGAGGATGATGTAGATTGAGAAAACCCAACTCTGTCTCCTGAATTGCTAGTTTGACAATTTTAGTCAAATATTCATGCTGGTTTTGCAAGTATTCAAACTGAGTCTGCTTACACTGGTTATGAATGTACTCTAACACAAAACTTCAGAGAGTCACCCTGAAATTTTGGCAGCAACAATTCCTCAGATTACAAATAACTCATAATATCATTTCTGTAGTCCTGTCACAGAGAATTTGTGGCAGTTTCCTGGGCATAGTGACCTCTTCAGCTGGGAAGCAAAGAACACATCAGCTGTGCATGGAAACAGAAGTATCATGTCCTAATCAAAAGGACACAGCTGGGTAGTCACTCTACTTCCAATTAGTACTGCGCACTAACGGACAGTTTCAAAACACAATGATGGCTTAGACAGAAACACCTTCAGATCAAAACAATATATAAAGCCCTTTGGTGTCACCCAGGGAACTGACTATGCCAAATTCCATATACATTCTTTTGAAGAACATACCAAGTTCAGTAGGCAATGGTAGAAGTATCTGTCACAAAATACATCAGACAAGTTCACTTGCAGGCTTTGTAGAACTTAAGCTGTTTAATTAAGTTTCTTAACTTGGTAGAAAATAAAAATATAAAGTTACATTTTTCAGACTCTATGGGGAAGAGAAAAAGTCAAGGGTCTTTGGTATCTTATTACAAGAATTTGCCAGATCCAATTTAGAACTCTCAGTGGCATCTCAACCTCTTCCAAAAGGTCAGGAGATACCTCACACTTAACAACACTCTCGTCTCCTGAGCTTATGTAAGCTACAGAGCAAACATAGATAATACAGTCACCAGACCACCAAAAAGAAAATAATTATAAAACATTCAGGAATCTATTAATGCATCCATCTCTACATTTTGAGGATAAAAGAATCATAATTTTCATTACATTAAATTCCTCTCAAAAAGTTACTTTCCAGATGCCTATCTACTGCTTTATTTCAGCATCCTCCCTTGTGTGAACTGCTAGTAATGATTCTAGAAAATCACTATAACTAACCATTTTGATGCAAGAACTTATTTAACGGAGAGGTCAGTTTAAAAATATGGTATTATTGTAAGCAATGATAATATCATAATCAGAAGAGATTAATTCCTCTACTTAAATACTGTATAAGAAGAACAGGAGTATTAAGTCAACATCAACAACAATCAGTGAAGATGTTTTAGAAATATTTTAGCTTTATAGACCAAGCTAAATGTTTAAGTCAAAATGTCCCGATATTAAGAGGAAATAAAAACCATTTACAGGAAACAAATCAGTATTTTACTGATCACACATTGCTACGCTGCCTCAAACGTCTTGCGAGCACAAAGCCACAGCAATGCTGCCTTACTTCAGACAGCAAAGTCTGATAACTTCTCACTTTCTCTACTTCATGCTATTTAGTAACTAGCTCTGAGTCAGACCTTTAAGTACCACCACTTGCACCAGAAGCTCAAAAAACAGCCACAAAGCCCCATCAGCTGCAAGAGAAAAGGACTACAGGCATCAACCCTTTAGGTGAAATAAGTACAGCTTATCCTAACAGGGTCCAAAAGGTTGCAGAACAAAAAACACAGGTGACCCAAGGGAAAAAAAGGCTACTTTAGATTCCTCCTTTTCTCATAGTTCTCACCCCAAAAGTTAAGCCCTCTTTAGCAATCAGAAATGTAAAGTTAGTGAAAGTCAAAGCTCAGGATCTCTGTAACTATGCACTCTACATGCAGTGACTTTTCCCTTCTTATCACTTCTCCCTGTGTAACACCAAGCTAAGAGTTTGAAGATTTTGATCTTTCTGTTCAGTTCTTCAAAACTTCCACGCTAAAATTTGCAAGTGTGTTTTGAAGAACAGCAGCAATACAACAAACCATAAAAATAATTCCAAAAAGTAACTACAAACAAATCGGTAGAAAAAACTTGAAAATTGAATACAGTAGTACACTCTCTTGGCTGAAAAGCACTGAATTGCTGGTAAAACTTTTGCAGACTATTCAAGCCCTTTGCAGAATTACCAGCCTTCAGGGCATCAGCAGAGACAGTTCTGTCATGTGAATTGATGCATATTATTGATAATTTAAGTGTAGCCTATGGCAGCACTTTTCAAGTACAAAGACAGGTCAGTAAACTGAAAGGTTTTTCATGCAAAGGAAGATAATAGCCAACCAGGCATCTCCTTTAGTCTAGGGGGGTGAAAGTAGCAACAGCTGTTTTCAGAAGAAAAGGTCAGAAACATTGGCTGAATATGGGAGCATATTTGGCTTAGCTTGATTCTACATAAGGGTCTTCATGCTACAATCGTGTAAGGCCTGTATTAGATTATCTCATTGTAGCAATAGTTATGTTGCCTGTTTTTAATGAAACTATTCTGAGGTGACTGCTTCAATTCCAGCTAAAGCCCTGAATGTGATCACTTTCACATAAAGCAACAAGAAGCCTTCCATAATAAAATAGTCTAGCATTTTAAAAATACAGCTGTGGATCAAGTAACATTTTACTGCTTACATCAGAGACAAAAAGTTTTGCATAACTTCACAGCATGTAACCATCAGACCACTCTCAACTCACTACAACTGTTTCTTTAGTGATGACTAGAAGAGCAAAAGCCATCTTGAATTCTTCAGCAGCACAGAACTTTCTAAACAACAGCAGTGTTTACTTAAATTCAAGGGGAAACCAAGAAAGAACAGAAGAAAATGGAGTGTGGAGAAGGTGTTACAAAGGGCTTGTTTGGAGCTGAAAGGATGAAGGGGAGAAAATAAAGTGAGCCACACGTTTAGAACATAAACTGGAGGAGAGGGGAACAAAACCATGCAACATCTACTGCTGAAAACTAAAACCCAACTTCCGTTGCTTAACACAACCTCCATACAGATTAGAGATACTCAGCCTCCTAAGTGCATTCTTCTTTTTAAAGGTTCCACAACAGGAACAAACAGCTCAAAAGCATGATCCATGGACACAGAGCTGCCCACTGACATCACTACTTCAATTAGCTCAAAATTAGTATTATGGAAAAAAGAATGAATATCTAGTTAGTGACCGAATTTGCTGTTCAAATGTTTGCACATATAAGATAGACATGATCAAAGGTACAAAAGCCACACTCAAAGCTCAACAAACCAGAAAAAGAAATAATGAATCATAGTCAGAAACATCCCAAGTATCTTCAGTTCCAATTCACTCCTACACAGTGGTACATTTTCCCTTTATGCTATCATAATTTACATATGAGTTCAGGCTAATAATGCTCTGCAAACAGATGTTAAAAAAAAATTCTGTAATTTTACTTTACATTACTGAAAAATTGAAATAATTATAACTTTAAGCTTGCAAAAAATCTAATGGTAGAATTGTCTTATTAAAAAGTGCCAACATCCTAATAATAGAAAACAAGTAGGAAAATGGTACAGGTGGAATTCCCATTATAGCAGAATCTTGCTGTTCTAATAAGAATATTTAAAATTCATGAAGCTTTGCTTTGACAGATGACAAATTTGCTATTCTGTGATTTTGTTTCTCTTTAGTTTTATCAAAGATACATACATTGCAAAACTTTCCAACTTTGTTTCTGCATGAAAACCAAGCTAACTGTTCTGTCTTGAAAGAGTGTTATTTGAGCCTCTGCAACACCCAAAAACCTCAGTAAGAGAATTTCCAGGCAGCTTTTCAAGCACCAGTTAGGTACTTGAATTAATACTACACCTCAAATAATATTATACCTAAAGCATCTGGGAAAGTAGTTTTTAAGAGTAAAACAGCAAGGTGGACATTGTCAGATTCCAACAGATGTGGTCAACAAAATAGTAGCCATGCCCCCACCAAGCAGCAAGAAGAAAACACAAGCTTTCCTAGGCACGGTGTGTTTTTGGAGGATGCATATTCCAGATTACAGTCAGATCGTAAATCCTCTCAATTAAGTGACCCAGAAACAAAATTATTTCAAGTGGGGTCCAGAAAAACAGTAAGCTTTTGAACAAATTAAACAGGAGATTGTTCATGCAGTAGCCCTCGGGTCAGTCAGGAAAGGACAAGATGTGAAAAATGTCCTCTACACTGCAGCTAGGGAGAAAGGTCCTTCCTAAAGTCTCTGGCAAAAAGCACCCAGGGAGACTCAAGATAAATCCGTGATTGCTGCAGTCAGGGATGAAAAGGATCCCAGGCCTGTTACATCCCAAGTGAGATACCTGCAGCTTATGAAGGAGTTTGAGCTGTCTCAGAAGTGACTGGCACTGAAGCACAGCTTCTTCTGGCACCCCGAGTGCCAATACTGGGCTGGATGTTCAAAGGGAAAGTCCCTGCCACACATCACGCCACTGACAGGAGTGGAGTAGGCAGGTTGTGTTGATCACACAGCAAGCTCAAATAGGAAACCCCAATCACCCAGGGATCTTGGAAATCAGCAAGAACTGGCATGAAGGCAAAAAATTTCAGACTACCATCACAAAGGAAAAGGTACCACATGCTGAAGAGGCCCTAGCATATAATCAACTGCCAGAAAATGAAAAGCAATACACTCTCTTTACTGACAGTTCGTGCCACACATTGAAAATGGAAAGCTGCCATACGAAGTCCTACACAACAAGCTGTCGAAACTATTGATGAACAAGGTGGATCAAGCCAGAGAACAGAGCTGAAAGCCATCCAGCAGGCTTTAAGATATTGCTGAAAGAGAAGTGGCCAGTGTTCTACCTCTACACTGACCCATGGATGGCAGCAAATGATGGAAAAAGGTCAACTGGCAGCACAGAGGGGCTGCAAGACATCACTGCCTAGGTAAAGAAGTTGGCTGTGAAAGTATGGCACATAGCTGCACACGTACTCAGGAGCCAGGCTCCCAAAGAACACTGCAACAATGGACAGGTGGATCAAGCTGCCAAGATTAAAGTGTCTCAGGTGGATATGGACTGGCACCATAAAAGTGAATAATTTCTGGCTTGGTGGGCTCATCATGCCTCGTGTCATCAGGGAAGCCATGCAACACACAGATGGGCTTGTGATCAAGGGGTGGACTTAACCATGGACACTATGTCCCAAGTTATCAGTAACTGAGATGTGGGCTGCGATCAAGCAGGTAAGGCCTCTGTGGTATGGTGGACTATGGCTGAAATGCAACCATGTGGAGGCCCTGTGTATGGATTACATCACACTGCTGAAAACACACCAGGGCAAGTGCTACATGCTTACAATGGTGGAAACAACCCTGGATGGCTGGATACCCTGTGCCTGATGCTACTGCCCAGAACACCATCTTGGGCCTTGAAAAGCCTGTCCTGTGGCAACATGGCACCCCTGAGAGAATGGAGATGGACAATAGGACTCATTTCAAAACTAGTCTCACAGACACCTGGGCTAGAGAGCACAGGATTGAGTGGGTGTACCCTATCCCCAGTCACGTGCCAGCCTCTGGGAAAATTGAGCAGTACAATGGACTGCTAGAAACCACATGGAAAGCAGTGGGTGATGGGGCCTTCAAACACTGGAATCTAAACTCAGCAAAGGCTGCCTGGTTCATCAATCACCAGAGGCTCATCAATCAAGCTGGTCCTGCCCAATCAAAACCACCACGTACCGTAGAAGGGGATAAAGTCTCCGTGGTGCATTTGAGGAATATCAGCTTGGATTGGTCCTGCCTAAAGCAAAGGCAGAGCTAGCTGTCTGACTGCTTTTGTTCGAGTAGTTGGTGAGTAATGCAGTGGGATGGGGAAACACAATGCATGCCTCAAAGGGATTTGATTTTTGGGTGACAACTGTCTGTAATGTTGATTTTTACAACATTGGCTGCTGAATGACACTGCCACTGTATGCCATAACTACCACAGGCAATGAATATGGTCCTGATGTAGCTCACAACCACCTGGCAGCACACCAGCCCTCCTGCCCTGGAAGACATCTAGGATGTACAGAGCCCAAAGTCACGGAGCAAATTAACTCCACAGACCTCCTGGAGGGACAGCCATTGACTATTGAAATGATACCTATGCTTGTGTGTATATACATGTACATATATAGCTGGAAGGCATAGGATTTGTGCATGACATGAATGATATAGACTAAGGGGAGGATAGTGTTCTGGTTCAAGCAAGGACAGGGTTAATTTTTACAGCCAGCAGGCAAAGATTATTCTACATCACCTCACGTTTTCTGGGGACAGGGGAAGGAGTCCCTTCTGCCTCGTGTAGTGTGGTGGTACAGTCAGGTATTCACCAGGCCCTATGTGGGGAGCACTCACATGTGAATTGTTCACCTCCCTCTTATTAATAGTTTTGCTCTTACTGCTCCTTTCCTTATTTCATTGCTATTTCCAGTAAATTGCTCTTACCTCAACCCACAATCTCTGCCTTTTGTACTTCCAATTTGTCTCTCTATCCAACCAAAGGGAAAAGGGACGGGAAGTGGGGAAGTAAGTGAGCAGCACATGGTTTGGAGTTTTCCAATGAGAACATGAAATTGGGGAATTTCCTTCCTAGACCTACTTTAGGATGCCTCACTGCTGTACTACTGTCTGCCCACAATCACATATAGTGCCAATAGAGATAACAGGAGATAAGTGACCAGTTACAACAAACTGGTGGGAGACAATCTGCAACCAGTCAGCAGAAGCTGCTCTTCTCTGAAAGAAATAAATTCCATACCCATTAAAAAAACCCCACACAAACCAACTTCATTTCTCAACAACAGAGGGATCATCTTTATTCCATTTTATACTGAAAAACAGGAGTATGATGAAAGAACAAGCAAGATTTGACAAGCTACAGAAACCACCTCTAATTAATTTTAATTAACCAATTAATAAAATTACATTAAATAAGATCCCTGATAATATTATCTTTATTTTCCTTTAATTTGAGTTGCCACCTTCATGATCAGTTTACCTGGGCACACATACAAACACACTGCCTGAGTTACCTGAAACAAAGCATTAGACAGGCAGGTAAAAAAAGAAAATAAAAAAAAAAAAATCACCAAACATGCAAAATGAACTAGCAGAGAAAAACCACATTTTTCCCAAAATAAGTGCTTATGCTTTCACCTTCTTGATATAACCAAAGATCTAAAAATAGTCACAGAACATAAAATCACTTGTTTGTGTCTTGAGCTGTTAGTTTAACTGCTTACATACTGAGCCTTCTAGCAAGAGTAATGTACTGTTGTTAACCTTGGGAATAATACAACATGAAAACCCACTCAGAATTTTAAAAATAACACTTGTGGAAAAATCTCTCTAGCACAACTACTTCAAGTCTTAAAACATTTAACCAAAATCATTAATGAAAAACTAACTTGTTTTACATATGAGTAAAACAAGAAGACCCTTGTGAGCTTCTGAACAGGAAGGATCCACAGATTTTTTTCTAAATGAGTGGAGCAAGCAAAGGTCATACAGCAGTAAAAGAATGAAGCAGGTTGATTTTGACTTCAATAGGCTTAACATGTGGACCACAACATACTAGCCTTTTTGACTCTTCTTGCAAGTAACTCCACCAGGCAAATTACTCTTCCCACATCATTCAATAGTTTATGGAGACAAGATGTTTCAAGACAGAACATTAGGGCTCATGACAGTCACTAAACAGTTCACCCAATAAAAACTTTTCATCTGGTCCCATTCCAAAGTGTTAATATGTGACATACAGCACATGTCTTGTCCTTTACCCACCACTGGGTAATTTCATAGTAAGCTAACCAGTTTGATACTAGGTGGTGCCTTGGAATACAGCTAAAGAATTTGTTTTTAAGTAAACATCAGGGAAACTGAGCAGAAGGTCTGAAAAACGCAAAGAAGCTGCACTGTTATCAAGGCAAAAAATGGCTGAAGCAAACTTGCTCCAAATATACTGGCACCATAATTTGCCTTTCTCACACTAGCCTTTAAAAATCCAATTGGAAGCACTAAATGAAACTCTTAATTCTTAGCGCAGTATATCAAATCTCACGATTCCTCAAGATACAGAGTTGGATTTCTTAGATTTTCAAACAAATCAGCTGAGGCAAAATATACTTCAGCTAATGTGTGGGTGTTTTTATAGAGCTTCATTATGCTTTTTGAAGCAAAAGGAACAGAAGTCCAGAATACACCAGAGACAAGAACTAAAGCAGCTTCTAGTCATCCTTTCACATCAGGGCTAAAATTGTACAAACTCTTCCTTCAGTGGCAACTGTCACATATTTACTACCTGGTCTCTAGTCAAGACTGCAAATATTCTGTTTGGATTCCTGATCTTGTAATGGTCTAAGGATGAAAGTAGAACGTAGGGTCATGTATCTTTTACCAAATTTGCTAAAACCAGTGGGCATATGAGGGAATATGAAGGGGGCAGCAATGTTATATGTGTGGTTTCTTAAAACTAGATTGACCACATTACCCTGCCACTCTCCCCAAGTCAGAACATACTGTGTCATTTACTACTGTGTTCTGTAGCACAATTTCATTTTTGCTTTGTAGTAAGATTTTAAACATAGAACTCTTGCAACAGAGCTCCTTTTACAGCGCATTTCTATGGAAAAGGCACCTTTCCTCCAAGAATTTTCTCACCTACAACTCAGGGTTGCAGTATTGCCAGCTTCACTTTTACATAGTTTAACTTCTTCTACAGTGCAAGAACAATGTGCTGGTAACAGTGTAAACTTTCCCCCCTAAAACCCTCAACTCAACACTAGCCTCAACACTATGTCACTATTCTGCACTTATGCCATGACACTTAAATAGCATCCTTACTTCCTGAAATGTCACTGTGACTAAATCCAGAAGTGATGAAAACCTGTAATGTTGTAATATTTCACCTTACCAATTCAATGCAGTAGAAGATCTGGACACTATGAAATTTCAGCCTTCAGAAACATGTCTTACCCTTCAGAAAGAAAAAATTTCAACAGGCTTGGAAGTACAATGGTCTTGATATAAGCAAATACAAGGGTAGCAGGGAGGGGTGGGGAACAAAAAATAAATCTCTAAGAGCACAAATTTCATTAAGCATTAATTGCTCTCTGTAATATATTCTCAAGCACACACGTAGAGTCAAGAAAGCACACTGGGAAAGTGAGGTCAAATACCCAACTGCTTAAGTTAACTAACGAGATAATCAGAGGTCCAAAACAGGTTTAATACTAAAATCACTTACAACTGAGGTTTGTAAACAAGGACAGTAACACTGATATGTAGCAATCCCAGCCTTGATCCAAGCAGCTGGCTCTAACCATAATACACAATAATCTTGGACAAATGTTATCTACAGAGGGGACAAGGCAGCCATAAGACAAAACGTGGACTTAAAAATTAATTTAATGCCACAGCATTCTTTGGTTCTGGTTGTGGGTTCCCCACTCTGTCCACCCTCCCTTCACCTCCTTCCCTCCCAGACACTGGGTTTATTTCAGACTTGTGGTCAAATAATCAAATACCCTATCAGGAAAAGTACCAAAAAAGCCATACAAGAAAAAGGATTCAGCCCTCTAAGCTAAGATCAATGACATACAGGGAATATGTCTTTAATTGCCAGATGATGAAACAGCAGCAGTTACAGTATTATTTAAACACAGCTTTTAAGTACAACTTCAAAAGGAGAAGCCAAATGGGATAAAACAGCTTCTTTCAGCTGAGGAAACAGCAAATAGATTGTTTACAAATAATGTCTACAAAGTACAAAACACTGTATCTGCAAACTGAAACTTTCAGATCCAAAACTGAAATGCTCAAATAAGTTTGTAGGACATACTCAGAATATTCTGACATATTTTAATTGATGAATCACTGCTTTTGTGAGTAGCTGGAAGCAATAAAAGTGTTTCAACAAACGTGAAACGCAAGCAGATTTTTATCACCAGATTTTAATTTTGGTTTGATTTTCAGAAGTAGGAGGATACATGCTGAATCAGTTAGAATTCAAAGATCCACCTAGTAGGAATTCAAAAACTTGAATTAAGAATATATATTTTAAACCCCATATACAGGATAAATGAGTATTTCTAATCAGAAAAAGCTGTTCTAATTTTCCATTGTGGTAAGAGAGCACATCATGCATTTTAAATACATATTGAAGCTTTTCATACTCTTAATAACATTCTGTGCTCTTAAAAGGTTGTAGTCAATTTCTTATCCAGACCACTATAAAGAATACCACAGTTACAGTCTATACTTCTCTCCCCACAGTAAAGGGACAGCAGCAAATTACAGTAAAATACAGTAAAATCTGGTGTTACATTTAGCTGTACAACACGACTAATTAGAGAGTAATTTCAACAATAAATATTTGGTTAAACTCTGCTTTGTCATCAGTGCAAGCAGTTTAAGATGAAACTGATCTTTCAGAGAGTCCACAGGGTTTTTTTGAGTCTATTTTTATTTTCTGGTTACTGAGTGTCTTTTCCTATGAAGCAGTTTTCCAGAGCTACTGCTTAGCGAACAGCAAACCACATACACAATGTCAGAAGTAAAAGGGAAGATTCAAGCCTAGAGGACCACAGCAACCCACAGTTCTCTTTAAACTGTCCTTAGCTAACCCTATTTTACTACTCAATGGCAAGATGTTCTAACAATGACCTTACAGAGCACACAGGCTGCATGACTTGGTAACAGCAAGGTAAACAAAAAGACAGGCTTTATCACACCCTTCAGAAAAAATACAGGGAGAAGAAACCAAGATACAAATATGAGCCCCATGGTAGATACAATACCAAGTAAAACACCCAGTTAACCCCCTAGACACTGATACAAGTCACCAGTTTTAAAAGACAGGATCTTCCTGCAATTCTTCAAAAGAACTCTGTGAAGAGCCATGCTACTATTAATAAAAGCACTACAGAGATGAATCACCTTATCTCCTTTAGATAAAAAAAACCCAATCAAAGAAACACATAAGCAAAATACTACTACCTGCTTCTGAGAATCTGCAGAGACAATCAGTTTTTACACAAGAGGCCAACTTCACTAAAGTCAGGCCTTGAAAGCATCCCATACTTCAGTGCAGTCACGAAACATCATGCCACCAAAGGCGGCTGTGATGTGCACAGCAAAGGGTTGGCATCTGACATGCTCTTTTACAACACCAGCTGAGAGCTGTTGTAATGCAGTGTTTGTGTAGCGCCTCTAAGACATCAGACATTACAGCAAGTGAAAAAAAAACCTTTTTTTCCCCTAAGTCTGTTAAAATAAATAAACCTGCATTCTTGCTGAGCTGTCCCACCTGCAGTACACAAGTCTATAATCTCATACTACACATGGTACATGCTTTTCTCATTTCACTAGCCAAACAGAACAGCTATTTTTGGATTACCCAATAGTAATTAATCAATTGTCTGTTGATATGGCCTTCACTTAGTCTGTAAATCTTTACAGAGTTCTCAAAGACAAGGTGAAGTCTATGGAGGAAATAAGTTACAAGAAAAATGACCTTCACAGAAGAGTGTACATCACAACATTCTCAAGTAGAAGTCAAAATATTTACTGATTCATCAAGATGTTCTTTTCTATATAGTATCACAAAACTGACAACTCAAGCCATGTAAATTTATCACATCAGTAGCCAATATAAATGAGAAGTTGAAACACAACACAAAATTTTGCCTATTTAGTAAATTCATACAATGAATCTGCCGATCTAAAAAAATAAACCACAAATTACCTTTCACTCCAGTAGGAATCTTGAAGATTTGTAGAGTGAAATTAACTATGACAACTGGATACCAGCACAATATCTTGCTTGCCTGTAAGGGAATAATTAAGAGTCACATTATACCAAAAAATTAACCCACCAAATTAATTAGAAAACCAGATAAGTGAAATTTAACAGTGCTAAAATTACAAACATTTTGAAAACGTGAACACCCTGACAAAGAGGAAGAGAAAGAAGCCCCACACCCAGTCCTTTAATTTGCACTTTGATTTTTGTCTCTTAAAACAATAGAAGTGTAGCAGTTATTTTAAAGTCTAACACCCTTAAAGTTTAAAGTAGTCTGCTTTTAAAATAGAAGGCCAGAAATAACCCCTTACAATGCAGTTTGACTTCTTGTATAGCCCAGATTACAACAATCAGATGCTTCCACATCCCCTTTTCTTGCTCCCATCCTCTTTCTTGTGTCCACCCATTGTGCAAGTAAACAATGAACAGTTTTCCAACACTGCTTTTCTTGGGTTAATTTTGCTTGCAATGAGGAAGACAGCCCACCTTCCCTCTTTTCACTCCTCCCTCCTTAAGACCAATTCCAGAATGAAACCACAGTTTGACTTAGTACATCTTCCTCAGGAAAGTATTCAACCTTGCTCTAGAACTACCTAGTGGCAAGTATGTTAATACACAACAATCTTTAATAAAATCATTTTTAACCTACTGAAATTTGTACACAGTAAACTAAAATGTAGAAAGTTTCCTCTTCCAAAAATGAGAGTAGAGCTACACAATACAAAAACTACTAAAAACGTAAACCATTTAGATCCTTTTTCTGCCAGCAAATACTTTCATAGCTCTCATCCATGTAACAGGTATACCTACCATCATTTTATTTTGTTCCCTCCCTTTTTAATCCTAAAAATAGAACAAGCTTTTTTACTAAAACATGCTTCCCAGATTAATGCCAAAAGAAAATGCCAGTTCAAAAAGGAACCCCACAACCACCAACTACAGAATCTTTTTTTACCTCGTCATATATTTTAAACGTTGCTTATAAATCTAGTTTGATTTTTTTAACATCAACTCAAAGAACATATGTCCAAATTATTTATCACAACCCACAATACCTTCTTTACATGTCTGTACTTCCCAGAACACTTTTCTATTCTCCACCTACGACCCACATTCTTCATCTTTAAAGGCATGCCTGGGGAGCTGGTCCCAGAAAAATGAATATTCTGTCTATATCCATACTCACAAACAGATTCAGATCATATTGGCTACTAGAAGTAATACAACTATTCTTCAGGTTACCTTTGCTAAATGAGAGCTCTTCAGTGTTCTCAGTGAATCCCCATTAAGACATCAGGAAGGCAAACTAGCTTCAGAATGTTATCTTTGTTGGCCCTTGAATCTAAAAAAAAATTATGAATTGACTGCAGTTACTGGAAAATTATCCAAGCAGAAGTGGAACAAAAGGTCTGTTTCCAGATGAATGAAGCCTGGAAGTTTATTCCACACAGCCCTGGATGTTAAGAAGTTTGAACTCCCCCTCTTCTCAACTATCAACAAACAGGCAGAGAGAACATGCATATTTCTGAAAGTCTTGTCTAGGCCATTTAAGTCAAATTTTCACAATGCAAGCTGATCTGCCTACAAACTGTTGATAGAAGTTTTTGAGATCCATAACCTCAGAAAACACTGAAGGGAAGTTCATTTTCTAAGCCCAAAGGCAACAAAACTCAGCAGAATGTTGCAATTTAGGCAAAAGAGAGCAGCTCAACTTCCCACCAAGAGGTCAACAGCAGACAGAAAGCAACATGGCCAGCTGAAATGGAAACTTGTTGAAAGGGCGGAGAGCAGTAGCTGAAGCAGAGAGCATCTGCTGAATACCCTTCCAGGGCCACTGCTGCATAAGCCAGGGTGCCACAAAACTGCTTCTGTTCTGTAACTGGTTGGCTCTGCAGCATAGGGACTCAGTTTTTCTGCTGTTCAAAACATGATGCTAAAGGATGCAGCTTTTCTTTTAGACAGTCTCTCAAAGAAGTCTCATTTTCTCATTTCAACCTCTGCAGGACTGGACACATGCAAGTTTATGAGAATTTGCTGAAGGCTAAGTTCTGTAGAACCGTGCTTGTTGCATTTCACTAACACTCTGGAAGCACCCATGACAGCAGACAGAAAAGGAGGCTGTAAACCTAAGAAAATCAATACATGTGCTTTAAAACAAATATAGAATATATCACTTTAATTAAAAACTGGTCTTGGAGAGCTTTACAAGCAGTAAAAAACACACCAAATCAACTGCTTGCTAGTTGTTATTGTTATCAAAGCAATTTAACCTAAGTTGTCTTTAGCTGGCTATTACTTGTTCTCCGGCAGTGATTTTTTTTAGAAGGTGGAAATCATAATCATTAAGCCGACAAACCCTCAAAACAACTCCCTTTATGTCAATCAGCAATCCTTCTAGCCATACACATGTGTGCACAATACTATTAACATCAAAAGGGATTAAGTTCAACTCAGTGGGATGTTTACCTGTGGAAGAACACTGCACTAAAAAAAAATATTACCACAGTGTTAATAGTTCTTTTGAGTGTATTCAGACTTCAGAGTACTGTAATCAAAGCCTTACAAAAGAACAATAATAGGAAAAGAACTTTGGACATAAATTTATAAATAACATATTTTTTTAAGAGATCTCAGTGCCTAATGCTGAGAGGCTAGGTCATCACATCTTGAAAGGGGGCCTTATTTTAAAACAGTAGACACAAACCATATAAGAGGATTCTACACTTATTTTCACCCTAATCCTGAAGAGGAGAGAAATTAGGGATGCAAAGTCCTCCTCGATTTCACTCCCACCCTGATTCTTGATAAACAGCCTCAGTGCAGGGCCCTATTTAGCTCATTTTTCTGCAGCTGCTAACTTACAGAGGAAAGAAAGGAACAGCCCAAGATGCAAACAGATGAAGTTATCGGGAGCAGAGGAGTGGTGCTCCGGGAGGAAAGAAATTAGGAAACCAACCGCCTCTCTTCACGCAGCATTCACGCGACGGGTCCGGGAAAGGCACCCACAGCCATCGGGAACAGATTTTCGGGGACAAACACTCCTGTCCTTCTGGCCCCAGACCAGAGGCGGGCGAGTCAAGAGCGCGGTAGATGCGGGCACGGCAGCGACCGCGGGAGCCCGCGCAGCGCCGGCCGCGGTGCCCCGAGCTGCGGCCGGAGGCGGCGGGCGCGGCACTGCCCGCGCCGGCAGCCCCGCGAGGGAGGCTTGGAACCGAGCGGCGAGGAGCGGCCCCGCACGGCTCGCCTCGCCGGGACCAGTGCCCAAGGCTGCGGGAAAACGAGGGAGGGAGGAG
>VXAX01000189.1:56104-74354 GCA_013399835.1 Leptocoma aspasia | reverse complement strand
TTATCCATATGACATTTAGCAGTATTTCAGTTTTATATGAGTAAAAGCATCTTTCACAGTTAAAAGGGTATGTGACTGGTTGTATTGTTAGTAAGGAAAATTATTTTACTGTATGCAATTCTAGATTATTGTGAATTAGGGATTGATATTGTCTTTGGGTGAGTGAAACAGCATTTTATATATATATATATATATATGTATGTATAATCAGAAACAATGTATTTATTGACATCACTACTGTTTAGCCTAGAAACTCTCAGAAACTAACTTTTGCATTGTACATACAGAGTAACATCTGTCCATGCAAGCTGTGCTCAGAGCAGGTTAGAATTCCTTGCAAAATCCATATGCACCACATAATTTCACTTTAATTTGATTTTAAGTGTCTGCACAGCAGGTGTATGCTAAGTGTTTAAACTGATTCAAGGGAGACTAGGAGTGCAATTCCCTGTTTGGAGCTGGCCTACTACAGCATTTGAAAAAGAATCAATAACAGCATCAGCATTGCTTACAATGTCCTTTGGAGCCAAGCAGAGCGGAGGTGCCCCTGGCAGCTCCTTGCAGTGACAAGCGTTCCACTGCGCTACTGAGTGGAGCAGGGAGTTTGCCCTGAGATGTGGCTGAGTTCCCCTCAAATGCCCTCTCAGCCCGTAATCCACAAACCCCACTAATCTGCGCTGGGGCTTCCCTGCATTACCGTGGATTAGTGACGTGCTGCTGTATCATATAGCATATTTACGCACTGTTTACAAACCCTATGCAGTTTAACCCGTGACAAGCATGGGTCCGTAATCTTACGTGCTGTCAACCTTGTTTAGTACAAGTATAAAAACATAGGTATAAATAATGTTATGCTTACTGCACAGAAGAGTTTTCTACAACATGCTGCATGTATACTTCATAGCTAGCTTTTCACATTCTTGGAAAGGGAGGTTAAGTATCACTCGGCACATTCAGCCATTCCTTTGCACAACAGCAGCCTCTCACAAATCTGTCAGGAGGCAGTGGTGCTCAGGGACTTCGCCTGGATTCCCCTTTACTCCACAACTCTTTTCTAGTGGCTTGGCTTCCAGCCTAGCAGTGTTACTTATTCTTCCTCTCTCAAATAAAATCTGTAAGCCTCTATCCTGCAGGAAGCCTGACAGCCTTAGACTCCCTGCTCCTGAAGGCTTCAATCACCCTGTTTTTTAAGGTTTACTGGTAGTCTTCTGCCAGGCATGGCTCAGTTCGAAAGTAGTTGTGACAAATTCAAAAGGACAAGTAATTTAAAGGATGCACTGAGTTCCTTTAATCTCACAACTTGTTTGCTCTATTTGCTATGCATCACCATTATATTGTCTCTTTTCCTTCACTTTTCTGTGGTGAGCCAGTGGATGAGTTACTTTAGCAAGATCAGGAAAAGTGGAAGACTTCTTTGCTAGGCCTTTCAAACTTCTGGTCTTCCTGTTCCAGGTGCCTGGCACCTAAGGCCATGGCAGCCCCTCTCCTCCCCCTTCCACCCCATCAGTCCACAGTATCTCTGTGCATAGCTCCCACATGCAGTTGCCATCACTAATGCAAAAATGTACCCACAGGCCCTACAGAAGGGTTGGCAGCCCTGAACTGTTTTCTCTTGTTTGTTAAGAAGGGCTGGAGCCAAGCAGGGGGGTAAAAAGTGCAAGATCCAGCAAGGAGTAATAGGGTGCTGTGGGAAGGACAGTGGGGCAACCATGTCAGGACAAAGAGTAACCAAATGCCTTCCTAAAAGTCTGGTTACAGCATGTGGATATGCACACAAACAGCTCTGCATCTCTGCACCTCACAAACACATTACAAATTCCCTAAGTTGCCCTTCTTTGAGAAGAGAAAATACTATACCTGGAGTTTCTGGTAAAGTCATGTCTGTCCATTCCTTCAGGGCCCAGCTGGGGCACCCCTTTTCCTTTCAAAATTTGCACCTCACTTGACATCACCTCTCTCTTCTGCAACCTTCTCCTTCTCCTCCTTTTCCTGTCTGACTGCTGCAAGCCCCTGTATTCAGTCCCTACTCCACTAAAGCTTCAGCAAAGTTACCAAATGTGGCGAGGACAAGCGTAGGGGAGATTCTGACACCGGTAAGACATGCAAGCCTGAGTTGCATGGATGACTAATTTTTGTGGCAACAAACTGCTGAGTATTGCTGTAGTTTCAGTTCTAACACTAATCTCACTATGAACAAATTGCTGCTTTTTCTATAGAATAGATTCCTTCTCTGGGTACTCTGGTGGCTTGCTGAGCTGTATGCACCATTTTTCATTAACAGACTTTAAATAGAACCAAAAGAGATGTATATTTCTTCTCTTCTAATGTGGAGGTGAGTTTACATTTCTTCTTTCGTACATCTTATTTTTTTACCAGGATTGTAACTACAGTGAGGGCAGGAACAGTTAAGTCAAATGAGAATTGTGGTCTATGAATCTCTGGACTACTTCATCAGAGTGTTTGGTGATATTACCTCTTTCTTCTTCCCTTCTCACTCCAACAGTTGGGGTATTTTTATTGTGCACAATTGTCATGGGAAGCTGACCTCAGAAACAAGAAGTATATCCAGGACCACTCGTGTGTAGTAATGACAGAACTGAACTGTATTCTCTACTCTTTGAGAAATGTAAAGGCTTAATACGGGGATGCTGTATCTGTGGCATTAAAACCATTAATTTTTTTGGTTGACTTTGTGCAGCACTCTTGGAGAGGCTTCTGTAACTTGCATCTCTGTTGAATTTTATACTAGATGCAGCATTTACCAGCATTTCTGAGGAAATTTCTAGGCAAACTGAACTGCAAATTTCCTTTATGTGTGACTCTGGCATACAGTAAGAAACCACCTACTTTAGAGAAGTAGTGGGAACACTCTTCACAAAACATGCACAAACCCTCTTATGATTTAAATGTGAACAGACTATGTATCTTTGCCATGTTAGCTCAATAATCCAAACTTCCCTCGGGCAAGTTGCCTGTGTGTCTAAACAGCACACATCTGTTCTTTTCCACCACTTGTTTACATGTTCTTCCTCTCTGTGTGCCTGCTCCATCCTCCTTTTAAAGACATTCCTTAATGCTTTGTTTATTTCCCATGTACATTTCACAACTGCATGCTATAACAGTAGTATGTGTTGAGTGCTGGTTTTATATAATTTATGATCCAGTGTTTGTTTTTTAATGTATTAGTGTGTATGAATAATAACTCCATGAAGTCATTCAAGGTTAAAATCAAGCTTTCTGGCTTCAGGCTGACTGGGCAGCATCGCGAAATACCACATTGCATGGTAATGTAACTAATGAATCTACAGTGATACATACTGTAATACAGAGTAGGGGATTTAGGATAGGAGAGAAAAATCTAATTAAAATTAGCAATTTAGTAGTGCCATCCAAAACATTAATACATTCTTTTACTAACCACAATAAGAGGAAAAATGCACACTGAATTAAGAAGAAATATAATTTTTTTTTTAAATAATGACTTCCTCGTCTTCTGTTCTCAAGTATTAAAGAGTCTGATTTTCAGAAATGCTGAGTAAATATTTGTTCAGTAGCACTGAAAAAATAATGCTGCATAGGTGGGAGGGAACTTCTATAAAGGCCACCATTTTTGCAATGTTAGTACAATGTTGTACAAATATCAGGAGGATGAAGATGCAGTTTGAAAATTGTTACTAAGCAGCCCAGTTCTGAGAAGTATCTTACAAACCTTTAACATTATTTTGTGTTTTCTTTTTACTGTTTAAAGTGTTTTACAATTAATAAACCAGATAGCCTGAAGTGGGTTGTTTGTTCCTCTACTGAAATGACAATCGGTGCTACCAAAATAAAGCACTCAGCACTTGTTTACATGTTTAGTCTGTTTGCTTATCATATTTGAGTGCTGATCAGTGCTGCCTCAGTTTCTTTTTCCAGAGCCTCTATTTGCCAGCCTGGAGTAGAGCCTGCAGTGTGGGTTTTTTGAAATGCTTAACAATAAAAGTAAAATTCACAGAGAAATAGTTTCCCTTTTTTATGTAGAAATCTCAGCAAGCATATGAAAAAGTCTATGGCATTAGGAATGGGCACATCTGACATTTAATTCCTGTAAAATGTGCCCATAGACTAACAATGCATCACTCAGAAAAAAAACCAAGTATGTTCAAGGTAGAAACATAAGCAAAAATATTCCTGTACATAAATTAATATTAATGTAGGAAAAAAGGTTTCTGCTGATTGATCTGTTGGAATTACAAAACCCTACAATTGGCAGAACAGAAGATCAGTGTGGAATTAAATATCAAACACTGAGGAACTCATTGAGATAATGATTCTGCTCCTAGGCTTTTTTCTTTTTGGGGAGGGGGAAAAGTAACTTAGCAATGCAAGTCTCTTCTATTTGTGATGGCTATAAAAAATGCAAAAATATTTTTTTAGATGTGTATAAATACTATTGCATAATGCCATGTTGGTTTCTGATCCTTGTGAACGCAATTATTTCCTTAGGACAAAACCCTCTCTTCATTAGCACTGAATGGTATTTGTCAGTCTTTTTCCTGTTTAGATAATTTGTTCAGTGTTGATATATTTAAAAACATTCAATTGGTTGGAATAGTATCTGCGGCTTTCCATCAAAGGAGTGATGGCAGTGGCTGTGGGTCTAAATCTCAAAGCACCACTCTGTAGACTTCCTAAGTGATTAGTACAGAGTATTATCGCTCTCCACCATCTGGCTATCTAATATAGAAACGATATTAAAGGAATCAGAAGACCTATACAGGCTTCGTCACTTTGGACGTACAGAATGTCACAGCAAAAATGTGGAAGCTACGTTTAAAAGAACAAGAGATATGCTTAAACATAAAAGAATTCTTTCTACTTGCAGGGAAGACGTATGTCTGTCCTCCCTCATTTTAATTACTTGCAAGTATATAAAGCCATACATATGTATACGGAGATAATGCAGCTTAGCACATATATGCAGTCACCATGTTTAGCATTCTAGGAGTGAAACCTGTTTAAATTAAGAGTCTCATTTTGGTTTTGATGTCACTACAATTAGTTGATAAGTTTCTGAGGCTTTGATTTATCTATGCTTTAAAGGTTTTGAAGTTAAATGCATTCGGTAAGGTGGAATTAAAAAATCATCAGAAATTTCTGTGCTAAAGCCTCACAATCCAATACATAAAAACTCTTGTAATTCAGTGTACTGTATATCTTTGTGTATAAAAATATCCCTTTATAAGGAAGAACAAAAGATACGCTTCTCCACTCCAGGAACATTACATGGAATAAAGAGCCTCTGAAAACCTCTGAAGCACAGAATGCAAGCTTGTGCTGCCAGACAAAAGTGAAAGCCTATCCTGTTTTCTCTCTCCCTGATGTAGTTGCTGTGTCAGATGAGGGCATCAGGGCAGATTCAAAAGTCAGAATGAAGAGAAACGGTGCAGAGAGAAGTGTGGTGAATTCAGTCCTATGAACACCTAGGTTTTCCCTGTGCAAGCCCAGGTTTAGACTTTTTAATTTGTTTGTTTTACAGAAGTGCAGATAAAGGCGGTAATTAAAAATGGGTTATCAGATTCCACTCATTTGTAGGTGTTGTGCTCCAGGGTATTGTAAGCCCTGTATCCGGCAAAGAGGAAAGAAGAAAAAAAGGGAGGTCTTTTCACCTGTTTCCTTCAAGCTGTTTAGGAAGTTATTTCTTTACTTCTTTTTAAATGGTTTTATTTTTATCTCACAATGAAAATCAGTTTCTTTGCCTTGCCAGAGAATCCTGAGCTAGTGGGCTTTCTACTCATGTCACAAAAGTGCTGTAGCTGCTTATGAGGAAACAAACATCATGTTTGGCTGAGCAGCACAACTAATAGAGTCTGGTTTGGTAAAGATTTATGTCTTTTGGTCCTGAAATCTGCTTCCCCACTGCAGTGATCTTAGGTCCCCCTCCATGGCACCTGCCTCAGACAAAAGACAACATGAACTGCAGCTAACCTGGAGGAAGGACAGTAGCAGAGCTGAGAACCTTTCCCTCTGCCAAAGAATTATTTTCCTTTCTCTTCTTGCTAACTGTAGGGTTTTTTTTAACAAAGCTTTTAAGGCATTAGTTGTCTTTAAGATGACTATCCTCTTGCGCATATGGCTGAAATTGGTTACTGACTTCAAATGATAAAGGGCAATGGCTGACAGCAGTCGCATGTGCCTAAGGAAACTAGGCTATCAAATCACTTCTAATATCTTGTTTTATATTTTGTATTTTATATTCTCTGTACTTGTGACCACAGTTCTTTGACCTTTGGTTATGTTCTTCATGATACCCAAGGAGCATAGTAAGTAAGAAAACCCAACAAACACCATCTTCTTATCCAAAATTTCACTTCTTATTCTTCTCCATGTATCATGAAAAGAACAGAGCATCTTTCCCCTTTGTGTACAATCTACTTATTATACACACGAAGGCTATGGAACTGTGGAGCACTGCTTTTGGCAGCAAAGCCAGCTCAAATCAAGTTGATGAGCTCTGTTTACTGCTCCCAGTCTGATCAAATCTACATTGTACTTTGCATCCACAAAGAAGTTGTGTGGACAGAGCTGTCTCTGGACTCTAAGATAAGGTGGCTGGTTAAAATGACACATATTAAAAAACCCACAGAATTAATTTTTTAAGGTATTGTTAATCCAAATTTTTTCAACATTCTCATTCTCATTTCTTCTGCTTCAGTAGTGCAGGGGCAAATGTGCGCTGCTGGAGTGGGGAAAGGAGCAGGGAGATGAGTCTTAAAGCAGATCTGCTACCAAAGCGGAATAATTTTGAGTTATTCCTCAAGTGTGAAATTCTGTTCTGACTGAAATACAGAAAGTTTGTCTTTTACTGCAGGGTGGATAGAATTCCATCTTGGGCAGCCACAGCACAAGGGCAAGAATCCAGGTCCTGCTGACATCAGGAGTAAAATATCCCATGAATTCAACGATGTGGCACTGAATAAACTCCAATAGTTGCAACTCTGTTCTAGGAGAGCTGTAAAATCTGTGAAACGTTATCTGTCAGCTGAATCTCCCCTGCCATTGCAAATTCCAATCATAACTATGGGAAAAGAATTATTAAAGGACCAAAATATAAAATTAAAATTGCTCCATACTTAACTGTCCCAATATTTTCAGAAATTATTTAGGATACAAATAACTTTCAATTCTACTGTGCCTACATTTGCATGCATAGTTTAGGAGTTTAGGCAAGTATTTTATGAGAGGATTTAAATTTTCTGGTGTGACTTTTTTTTAGAAGCCAGTGTCAATTAGTACAGACTGTGACCCATTTTCCATAAAATTGGCACTAACAAGGCAGACAGGGGCACACAGTTTGGCGGTACTAAAGACACAAGTTTCACATACCTAAAAATAATCAGGTGCTGGCAGAATATATAAAGAGAGAGAAGAATTGTCAGCCTCCGTGCAGGGTTCAGCCAGTTCCTAATAACCTTCCATGTCTGGTTTGTAATGTACAGGACCTGTTCATGAAGTCCTAATTCTGGCAAAGATTCCTTTCCCCTAAGTAAGGAGCATAGAGCAACTCACACAGTGAGCACTCAATAACAAGGCCTATGAAAACTAGCACAAGATAATGTTTGGTAAGGAAATATACATTTTCCAAACAACTTAGATACTTTTTTATTCAGTTTACACCTAGAAGTATCAATGTAGTCAAGACATTGTAATAAGCTAACTCAGTTAAATATTTTTATTCTCAACTTTAACTTGCGGTTAGGCATGTAGAGTCTATGGGTGAAAGCAGGAACACAACAGCAACAGTGTTTTTTCTAATCCTAAGAGGACAGTATTTTTGGTAGAAATTGCCTTGGTATTCCAAAAGGTACTGTCTCCTTCCAGTGTGCTGCTGGTCTTGTAGTAACTGTAAAATCTCTATACAGCATAATCACAGTAAGCATACAGCCCTTTTGTCTGCAAGGGACTTATTAAATATTCTATTGTCCTCATTGTAGAGAGGCAATATAGACATACCCTTTTTTATGGTGTAAATTAGAGAAAGAGTATGAAAATGCCACTTTCAAAAAAGCAGATTTAAATAAAATATAAACCACTTTATAATTCTCTAGACTATTCCTTCTAGTACAGCTTTTATTACAGCTTTACATCCTGGATTTCTACCAACATAGATATCATCTCATGCAATTAAACTGGACCATTTTCAACAGTGGTGGATGCAATGAATCACTCAGAAATCAACTTTATGAAATATACCTGGGGGACAGTAAACTTTTCAAGTAATAATATTTTAAAAGATTCTGGACTAGGTATTTACAAGAATACATGTCTTTTATGACATATAATTAACTGGAATTCTTATGTTTTTTTCTGAAATTATCTACTAGTAATTTAAAATGAGATTTTAAAATGAAGGTTTACAAAGGGTACCTGCACTTTTGTCAAGACTTTATACTTATCACACAAACAAGAAGTTACCTTGTCCAGTTTTCATTAGACAGATTTTTGTGATGGTCATTTCTTTAGTTGTAAAGCGGAGAAGCTCCATCTGAGATAGACAGACTGGTGTATACACCAGGGAGCCATATGACGACCATTAAACGGCTTAGAAGATTGTCTTAGTGCATTATTAGTTCAGCAGTTGTAAGGATTATTGCTGTTGTTGCTTGGGATTTTTTTTCTGGCGATATAATAGTAAACAACAGTTTAAAGGAGAACAACAAAGTAGTTTTGCTCGTGCTAACAGCGGTGTTTTTCCAAACAGAAGACGGAGTGCAGGAAAAAAACCATAGATTCCATGTCTGCACAGTACTAACACAGCATTGCCACAGATATCTGAATGACTTAAATTCATACTGGGAGCAGAACAAATTAATTAGTGCAGTATTCTCTTTGGGCTGTTTGCTTGGCTAAGAAGCCCAGTGTATTCATCCAGATGTACAGCCACAGCAAACGCAGCCATCCAGGTCCTGGTACCCAAGGCCTGCTGTTACAATCTGGACTATGCTTCTCTTGAGCTATGCAGGCACAAGTAATAGTTTCTGTTTAAGTTACAAACATTTCAGAGAAATAAATCAACCTTCTCAGTATTAAGCACAAGATAATTAAGGCAGACATTAACCATAAAGAATAAAAGTCAAGACATCTAGATTGTGTGCTAAAACAGAAGCTGAGGAGGAATTTAAGATAGGTCACATTGCAAAAGTTGAAATTGTAGAAAAAAATTACCTTTCCAAAGATTTTCTAAATTACTGTCCAGGGGAATTAAATTGCATTTTTCAAGGCCACAAAAAACAAAACAAAACAAAACAAAACAAAAAGTTCCAGTACTTGAGACATAAGGCGAAGATCTGGACAAGAATTTCAGTTGTAAGTATTACAGTTTACACTGTCAAGACTCCATCTTAGGTAAAAAGTAATGCTTATGTGATAAGTACTGATAGGCAGGAGCTGTGCCTCCTGGTGACTGAAGGAATATGGAGAGCAAGGACGAGGAGAAACCATGTTTAATGATGTTGCACATAGGCTGAAAGCCAGACATCCACAAGCAGATGGTCAAAGTCAGGCTGAGGCCTTAATTTGAAAAATATGAAGGAGAGAAAAACCTGAGAGTGAATTTGATAAAGCTGGTAACTTGTTAATTAGATGGAAGACAGTAAGAAATTAAAGGTATACACAAAGGGGTCAAGGAATAAAACAAATCCTCCAAAGGCAGTGCGGAAACATGGGATAATCATGAGTCAATGTTATCATAAAAATCAAGTAAGACAAGATTTCAACGGCAGAAATTTGACCCTGATTTGAAAGATGTCAACTAACCACAAAGAACAATTATGGGCCTTGGGTCATTTGAGACTTGAGTGAAAAGAGATTCAACTGTAAGGCAGACAATGGACTGTAGAACATGCAATTTTAGAAGAGCCTAGACAGCAAATGTAAACAGAATATTGACTGAAGCTGAAGCTGAATGGGTAAGACATAACATCTACAAAAGCAAGTACATACAGAGTTATTTTCAAAGGCACAAAGGCCCCTTAGATTGCCAGATCCTGTAAGAAGTCAGTGAACTCTACCTAATCACACCCCCTTGCTCTGAAATCTCCCTAATTATCATTCTAATTACATGGATATGACAAGTCAACTGTCATTAGTGGTACTTCCCATGAGTCTCTGGAGTCCTGCAAATACAGGATGTAATTGGCAAAGCCTGCTGTAGACCCACACACAGATTTGACACAAGTGCAGCTCAACATACCCTTCAGCAATTCAGTTTGCTTTTTCCCCCTTGTTCTTCTGCTGGTCCTTCTCCTCGTCAATTAAGGGAACAGGTCCTTGCCATCCTACATCACTTTGGGAAATCATTAGTTCTTTCACTGAATGTACCTCAAGTGAGTGAGCCTTCCCAACTGTCACGAAAGCATAAGGCAACCTTTTTCTGGGTATGATTTCTCCCTTTTTGAAAGTCTCCATGGACCTTACCTGTCTTAGAGAGCTATGTTGTGAGGAAAGTCATTCTTAGGATTGTAGACACCATTTTCCCAAGACAAAGCAGAAAGACATCTACATGTCCCATAGTATTATTTGTCTATTATTTTCAATTTGCCTACTATTTTCAATTGTGATGCTTATATGTTTGCTCAAAGTCATGATGATGTTTTTAGGAATCAGTGCAAATTAGAAAGAAAGAGTAGTTGTATCACCCTGTCATGCTATGTTACATGGGGAGTTATAGCATTTGGTCAAAATTCAATGCAAGCATATCTCATACTGAATATTTTGAACTGAGTATGAGTTATGTGTCAAAAAAAATCACTGATCCCCTGGGTGCCCACCAAAAATAGAGTTTTTGATAGAGTGCATTTTAATGTGTGCCTGAGCTCCTCCCTTTCAGTGTTTCAAAGCATGTGTAAGCTTTCATGACTTTTAATCTGTAGACTGATTCTCTTACATATAAGCAAGACTGGCTCTCTTAAAATGAAAACCATCTAGAAAGTGAATAAAAATAACACCAAATAACACAATTTTTTTTCTTCCCTACATGGGTACAAGTTTTTGTGGTAAGACCAAATAGCTGTTTTGATCAGACCAAATGAACCACAGTTCTTCTGGAGCCCTGGGGAGATGTTTTTCCCCTCCACCTCCTCACTTTCTACTAGCTATATTAAACAGCTGTTAGTCCACTATCACAGATACATGGTAATAGTCACATGTTGGCTTACAGAGACAGACTGGATGCCTGACAAAATGACCCAAACATGGTTCTTTCAATAGGGCTGTTTAAAACATGGTTCTAACCTGGACTAAAAGTTAGATGTACTACTGGACACACAAATGTTTTCCTCCCTTTCAGTTATTGCACCTCATCTAGTGCCAGAGTATAAATGTGAATTGAAAGTGGCTCAACAAAAATCTGCAGTATTAAGAATTGTATGATATAATCTATTAAAGACATAGCAGTGTACTAAGCTGGAGAATTAAAATGTGTCTCTTTCCCCATTAGTCAGAATGTGTTTTTCTTTAATTGTATTTGGTTTTTTTCATGGTTTGTCATGCCAGAATGTGGACACGAGTTAATGTCTTTGATCTAGGTTAAAATTCTGATTGTAAATAAAGGAGCTTTGAACTGGTTCATCCTTGTGATTTTATAAATGAAAACCTTGATCCTCAAGAAGAAGATCAGGAAACTGCACCATGAGCAAAGGGGTGGTGAATAGCCTCAGAGCCATACATACAGACGGATCCAACAACTCTTAAGAGATTTCAGTGATAGAAACTGGATGCCACATCACATTGCTCCAAGTGTGAGTGGTAGCTAAATCAATGTTAGAACTGAGATCTCTCATTTCTGTTGAGGTCAGGGGTGCTTTTCTTCTTCAAACAATAAGTTACTGTTTCCCTGAATATCTCGTAGGAAAGGTATTTTGGGCATCACTGGTTTTTTGATTTAGACGTTAGGTTAAACATAAACAGACATCTTAAGAGACTGCTGATGTGAGAGGTGGGTGGGATTTTTTTCACAGTTACACCCAGCAACACCAAGAGTAAATAAATTTCAAAATTCATGTGAAACATAAAACAACACCGCTTAATTATTTCTTCCTAGGTAGGCTCTAACTTGGCAGGTTCACAAAACCTACACTGCGTGAAGTTTTCTGAGCACTCAAGCTTTGCAGCATTAGCCACAGCCATCAGCAGGTTCTTCCATCATGATGAGGGTTAATATTACAATCAAAAAAGGCTGTTTTGACTCAAGTGTTTCCAGTTAGACAGCGGATGTTGAGTTTAATTGTCTGGGCTTTAAAAGGCTTTGCCAGAGCAAGTATTGGGCTAAAACATGATTTTTTTTTCCCGTAATTCCAAACCAGGTGATAACAAAATTCAGGCCTTGATCCATTCCACCCAACTTCAGCCTTCTAACCAACATGCAGATTAGAGGTTGTGTCTAAGCAAGACACAATCCTGGTTGTTCATGGAGGGAGTACAGCATCTCTAGAACAACTATTTACTTATTATACAAATTACAGTTCACATAAGCCTCTGTCTTTATTGACTGGTGAAGAGTCCCAAAGCACGTACATTCACACCTTAGGCTAAATGAGCAACTGTCAGAAGCTCTGGTAGCACTTGTGAACTAATGTCTGGGCTCCTCTTAGGAAAAACAGCAGGTGCACACCAGAAATGCATGAAGAGAGAAGAATGATGAGCTGAACTTCAGGAAGAATTCTAATATGTTCTGGCAATAAGGAATGAAGATTTGTTATTTCTTAATTGGACAATGGGCTGGGCAAACATGCAGGAAAGATACTGCCTCTTTTCCACACACATCCTAACTTGACAGAAAATCCATGGATAAGAGAAGGAAATAGATACAAGGCCTGCATATTGGTGACAAACGCAGTGTGTTTGTGCAATACCTGAAGCTTGAGAAGGTAGAAAACCAGAGCTAAAAAATAAGCTTGTGGCTGAAGGGAGACACAGACAGAGGAAAAAGAGCAGAGAGGAGAGCAAGAAACAGAACAGACTGGCGGCGTACAATCAAGATTTTTCAGTTTATTAAGTAAGTACGTATTTCCCCCACCCACATCTGGAATAATATGAATTCTGGATTCAAAACTGCATTTTTTACTTGCTTAAGACTCCCAGTAAAGTGTCTTTTGCTCAAGGAATGCAGGATCTAGTTAGTGTCTTAGCTGCATGACTTCTGTGTGTAGTTGGCCACATTCACTCAAACTGTTTAATTGCAGGCAGTGTTTTCTCTTACTTAAACACTTTCTATCCACTTTTCCCCTGCACATGCTTTTTTAAAACCTTTTTTTTAGTCAGGAAAAAAAGAACAGCTCCAGGAAACTGGACACTCCAGATCAAATCTAACTTGACCTCTATAGCTAAAAAGCAAAGTGGGTTTAGTAAAGTTCCAAAAAGGGAAATCTGTTTTTATTTCAGTGTACAGTCTCTCATATTGCAGGTGTGTGAAGGTTTCCTATCAAACTGAATGTTGTCTTCACCTTGTAGACTGGCATACTTAATGGTCTCCAGGACATGCAATTTTTTGCTTAAATCCACATTATACTTGTCAAGAATCAGAGAAACCATACTGTGGTAATCAAAATCACTTAGAGTTATTTCTATTTTATAGTGTTGTTTGTGTGTATATAAATATTTAGTAAAAAGAAAGCTATCTACTCACATTACAAAATATGAAGTACTAGAGATATTCCATTATATTATTTGTATTTTAATTACCTTACATTTTGGAAAATGTAGTGATGTACATCACAGTGATGGAATTTGTGCTTCTGAGACAAAACTAAAGAAATTAGTATCTTCTTTCAACCTGACAATGGAGCAACATAGGGAAGACTGATTTTGTTGACTAGAAAAGGATGACGTAACTCTGCTGCAGAATGAGGATTTACCTACATGATTTCTGGTGGATTTTGTGATGAAAAGTGAAAGGAAGATTATATCAGGAAAAGCGCAGACTGGGAAAGCATATTCTATGTCTGCTGCTTGAACTATTTAAGAGGAAATATTAAAACTAGCCAGTGAGATACAATTTGCAAGGCGAATGGGTAAAGCAATAAATTAGCTTTAATAAATGCCATGTTCGGTGAGCAAATACTTTAGGAGTTCAGGCGAGAAACTACACCTAGCAATAATACCTAGCAAAGAGCCTAAGTTGGTAAAATGTGTCATAGACCATTAAGTTAGTGCAGATATGCATCCAGCCATTTTTGCCAAAACCCATCAGGTGCTAGATGCAAGCTTTTACAATTGTTTTTGTTGAATTTCATGTAGCAAGCATCTGCTGTTCCACTTTCCCAGCCTATTGGGTTCCCCCTAAATGCCAGGCAATCTCTGCCATCATGCTATCCTGCACCTGCTTTCCCATATCTACCACTACCTCTCTGTCAGCACACCAGCTTTTAGCTCTTCCAGTTCTCTTCCAGCTTAGGTCTGTTGGGACTGCTTCTCCATCTTTCAACAACCTAGTTAAAAGCCATCCTTATGAGGGTGGCAAGCCAGTTGGCAAAGACATTCTTGCCCCACTTTGTTAGGTGAATCCTTTCTCCACCCAACAGATGTCATTCCTCAAAAATCCTGGAGGAACCTGGAAGTGTCTGAAACGCTACATTGACATTAACAGCATTTGTTTGTCTATGCTGAACTTTAGCCCACGTCCCTCACAACAGGTCACTGTCCAGAGGGTAGCAAGGGAAGAACTGCTGCTCTTCGTAAGCAGTTAATTTTTCAGCTGCTTTCCGCTGTTCTGTTCCCTCCTCCTAAAATGTAAATGAACTGCCTGTGATCAACAGATCATGAAAATATCAATTTATATTATTTTTTCATGTCAGATGTCAATCAAATGCAGTTTCTATTTATTGACTACATCTTCATGTACTTTTTCCTTTTATAGCAGTTATTGTAGAGACTCCAGACCACTTGCTTTTCAACCTTTGCATTAAATTACCTTATCTTAGGCACTCTTCTACCTCTCATTTTCCATCATCTGTAGTACTGCAGCTCAAACTTTTCTTTGTTTCTCTGGCAAACCTCTTATTACTACCAGGTCACGGTCTGTTATTCTTCTCCGCTTGTCAGAAAACAAGATCCTGCATCAGCAGCGTCAGTAATGAAGACTTGTTCTGTATCAGTTATGTCCTCCCTTCTTATCACAACAACCCAAGCTTCCCCTACAGCTTCCATGCCCTCTCATTACAATACCTTCAACTCGCTCCCATGTCCCACACAATATCCCACTGTCTCCTCTAGGCTCCCTGCAACACATCCCGTTCCTGCCTTTTTACTACCTAACTTCTCTCAGTGAGTCATGTCTCAAATACTCATAGCTCATAGCTCCCCCGTATCTCTTGCTTGACTAAGATAAGATAAGACATAATGTGTATTGATAATATGTGCCGTGACCTATAGCATAATGAGCTGGCCACTACTCCTGGACAGCCACTCTTGGAAATACAGACACATAGCACTGTTTCTTCTCTCCCTCATTTGAGAGTGAAATGGGTCTTTCTTTTCTCCCAAACCACCCACTTTCAGGAAAAGTGTGGGAATATCATACCTCTGAATCCTGTAACACTCTACAGAATTTGCCTGAAATTAGTGGGTGGATTAAGAGAAGGAAAGGTAGGTGAGAGGCTAACAGGCACTGGCAGTGCAGTTGTGTAAGCAAATACAACCACAGAGCTGACCCTGCTTCCTCTTTCTGCCAGCGTCACTCAGCTGTCATAGTGTGATTTTTTTCCTTTGAAGGGACAACTGTACTGCTGAGAGGTTAATCAGAAACTTTCTTTAATAAAGGCAAGGCCACAGAAAATTGATAAAGTGCTGGCTTTAGCCCAAACCTAAGCAGTAATGAAAACCAGTTTCTGCCAGGTACCAGGTCAGTGACCTCTGTGAAACTTGTGCAGTATTTGGGCAGGCAGAAAAATCTCAACTTGTTACTTCATCTTTCTAGTCCTCAATCAAACATTTCCCTCCAACACCACTTCTGTGACTTGTAGGGACAATTCATGGGAACTGCTACCAGCTCTATATAAGGTACTTTTCATTTCTCACTCCCTCTCATCCTGGAGGTAGTATATTCAGGCAGGTCATGTGACCAAAGAATACATCTACAAGCATAATTTTAATGCCAGGCTAGTGGGTGCTGGTTACAGACAATTTTAGCTCCATAAAAATGCACTGCATTTTCATTGTTAAGAGCACTATTAAATGCTACATTAATTTAAACATCGCATTGGACTTCCTGTCAATTTTACAAACAGAAGTGTTTTTTCCTAAAGTTTTCTTGCTGAAGATTTCTGAAAAAAACTTAATGAATTGATCTGGAGCAGTTTCAGAGTGAAATTTCTTTTAAAATTTATATTTATAAAAAGACAATTCCAAAAAGATTTTATTCCAGTATTTGATCAATAACTCTCTAGAATCAAAGTTTTATGAAGTACTATAGTTGACAATGCAAACAGGCTAGGAAGACGTGACCACTTATGCATATAGTCTCTTAATGACAGCTGATATTCAAATGAAATGTGAATAAAAACTGCCAGCAGCCTCATCCTAAAGCTCCTCTTGGATCCCACAGAACTTGGACTTCTGCATCACATCCAGCCTTTGGCCTCTACAGAACTATGCAAATCAAATAAAAATTCTATGTGAATAGCAAACACAGCTCAAAACTGATCAAAACAACAGTAAAAGGAGGAGCCAAATACAGGAGCTGGCCTAATTTTTTCCTCTTCTTTCAACCAGCTTCTAACCTCCAGCAGCCATGACGTTTCCCCCAACCATCCTATTTTATTTATTTGCTTTTGCCATCTATGGAGAACCAGACTTAAGCGTTTTTTGTCTCAAAAACTGTGACCATTAAAATGGGAAAGGTGTGAGCTAGAGATGTAGAGGTGGGGCAGAAATGTTCTGACCCAACTTCCTGTTTCACCTTGACTCTTGTGCTCAGTGCCCCTGTCCCCACTCACCTCCTGTCGGAGGGCTCCAAGGGCTGGCTGTGCATGTCTCAACAAAACAAGGCAAAACATCTGGTTTACGTCAAGGGTTTGCATCAGGTTATCTATAAAAGAAAGCACATCAGGCCAGCTCACACTTTTCCCTCTCTTTCTTTCTCAGGATCCCAGCTCCAAACCCTCCAACACACCAGGACCAATCCAGGATCTGAGGATTGGTGATATTCTTTGTACTCTCTCTCCGTTTTCTTTCTTTATTTCTCTCCTCCCTTGCTTTGCCTGGGCAAAACACAGATGTCATGTTCTATCTTCCTTATTGAACTTTGTTGTGGGTGTAGGGAGCTCGTGGAAGTGTGTTGTGGCTTCTGGGCCAGCACCTTTCAGTAGTTTGTTTTGCAAGCTGAGAACGTAATGAAGCGTATGGTATAAAATTAAGGACCTGCTAGCCAGCACGTTTGTTGAAATGCATTGTAGGAATTTAAGGGCTTGTTAGCCAACAACTCGAGGCTCAACAGCGGGCTGGTTGCCAAAGTTAAAAACACAAGAGTTCAGCCTGATGAGAATTTACAACTAACATCACCCCTCTACTGATGAGTCGTGACACTGTATTTACTACTGTAATACTACTGTATTTAAAAATGAAAGTAGGAATCTTTATGTGCATACATACCACCTGCTCCCTCAGATCCGGTTTACATGGATAAGACAATGAGCAAAAGCACCAGGTGGCATTTAGCTTGGCTTCTCCCACCAAACGCCCTGACAGGATTTGGCTTCTGAGAGGCACCAAGTTTTTAAGCAGGAAAAAACCATCTCCCCTTCCTTCTCTCAGACAAGCAGCCTCTCCCATACACAGCTTTTTTTTATCTGTTTCTCCGCTGGTTCCAGCCACTCTTAAAATCCTGTATGGATACCTTTACATCCTTCTATCTTTCTTTGCCAGCCAGTTTTTAAGCTCTATTCGGTAACTTCAAGGAAACCCAAAATTTCTGTTCTTTACGTAATTTATCACCCTTGAGGCCATTCCCAACACGAGACTGTACAGCCACAGCAGAGACCTTAGTGCCAGCGGTCAGCGTGCCCGGGGCTGCGTAAAGCAGAGCACATTCAGAGCCAGTCTATTCTCCGCTGCTGAAATGCTGTTCATTATCGCTTTGCCGCCCTAAGCTACAGCCAGTTATTTTGAGGGACGCCACTCCCGCTGGCTGCAGCCCCCCCACCGGGGCGAGCGCTGGGGCAGCCACTTCTCGTTAAGATACCGAGTGAAAGCTGCGCTGGCACCGCGATCTCCGGCC
>VXAX01000189.1:0-55930 GCA_013399835.1 Leptocoma aspasia | reverse complement strand
CAGTACGTGCATCCGACCTGAACACTAAATCTACCTCTTTTCCCCGAAGTTTACTACTACTCCTTTTCTTTTTAGTTCCTTAACTGTGTATCTGACCTGGCTGAATACTAACCCCACCATTTTTTCCACAAGAAACTTTTTTATTATTATTATTATTCGTTCCTTAGCTATGTTAACTGTAGTGCCAGCGCTGGAGGTTCAAAATGCGTCGACGCTAAGACCGTCTACTTCTACAGCAGCTCTCAGTTAAACTGTCTCTAGAGGATAGATTTGTTATTAAAAGTATGAATAGAAAGCAGCAGGTGAAAGCTCAGCAAGAGTCAAGGAGCCCCAACCCTCTTGCCATCAGGCAGATGGCAGGGAATGGAAAAAGATCCCTGCTGAGAGAGGTGGAAGAATCCCCTCCTGGCATCCCTTGCCTCCCCAGGTGCCCTTACAGAATAGGTAGGAGACCCTGGATCTTGAGGGTCAGGCAGACAACAGTGGAGAAGAAGGTTTATCTGGAGGGTCTTTCAGACCAATGCAGTTGACCAGGCGGATCACAAATACACGTATTAAGAAAAAAAGAAGGGTAGCTGCAGTGGGTGACTTGCTTCTGAGGGGAACTGAGGGCCCTGTATACTGGTTGGACCCATTCCACAGGAAGGTCTGATGACTTCGTGTGGCCCAGGTAAGGGATATTACCAAGAGACTCCCTGAGCTAGTTCTGCCCACTGGTTACTACCCACTGCTGGCTGTCCAGGTTGACAGTGACGAGGTTGATGAGAGAAGTACCAGGGTAATAAAGCAGGACTTCAAGGCACTGCGTTGTCTTATTGCAAGGACAGGAGCACAGGTGATGTTTTCCTCTATTCCTTTGGTATCAGGGATGAATGGCAGAAGAACAGGAAAACCTATGTGATCAACAAGTGGCGTAAAGATGGTGCCATTGGTGGAATTTGGTTTTTTTTATCGTGGGGAGATTATGCAGCACCAGGCTTGCAGATGGTGTTCACCTGTCTAATAGTGGCAAAAGCATCTAGACAATGAGTTGGCAGGGCTGATTGAGAAGGTTTGAAGGGGGAAGGGCATGAGACCAAGCTCAGTAGGGATGAGCGTAGGGGCTGCATGCCAGAGTTAGGGGTGAAATCAGTAGTGCAGCTGAAGTGCATCTACACCAATGCAGCAGTATGGGTAACAAACAGGAGGAACTGGAGGCCATCGTGCAGCAGGAAAGCCGTGATGTAGTTGCCATTGGGGAAATGTGGTGGGGTGACTGTCATGACTGGAGTGCTGCAGCTCTTCAGAGGGGACCGGCGAGGAAGAAGAGGCAGTGGGGTGTCTCTGTACCTCAGGGAGTGCTTGGACTGCACAGAGCTTAATGATAGTGGTGATAAGATTGAGTGCCTAGGGGTGAGAATCAGGGCAAAGACTGAAGATATCCTGCTGAGAGTCTATTACAGACCATCCAACCAGGATGAAGAGGCAGATGGAATATCCTGTAGGCAGCTGGCTGATGTTTCACAATCACTAGACCTTGTTCTTGTGGGAGACTTTAACCTGCTGGAGACCCAACACAGTGGAAAGGAGGCAGTCCAGGAGGTTCCTGACACAGCTGGTGAGGGAGCCTGCAGGGACAGTGTCCTGCTAGACCTGCTCTTTATGAACAGAGAAGGGCTGGTGGGAGATGTGGTGGTCAGAGGCTCTTTGGGCACAGTGACCACAATGTGATAAGAATTTTCAGTACTTGCTGGAGTAAGGAGGGGCATCAACAAAACCTCTACCTTGGACTTTCAGAGGACAGACTTTGGCTTGTTCAGGACACTTATTTAGAGACTCCCTTGTGAAGCAGCCCTTAAAAGCAAAGGGGGTCAGGAAGGCTGGACATACTTTAAGAAAGAAATCCTGAAGGCAGAGGAGCAGGCAGTCTCTGTGTGCTGAAAGACACGCTGGTAGGGAAGAAGACTGGCCTGGCTGAGCAGGGAGCTTTCACAGGAACTTGGGGGGAAAACAGAGGGTGTATCACCTTTGGAAAAAAGGGCAGGCAATTCAGAAGTGTTTCAGGATGTTGTTAGGTCATGTAGAGAGAAAATTAGAGAGGTGAAAGCTCAGTTAGAACTTACTCTGGCTACTTTTATTAGGGAAAATGAAAAGTGTTTTTATAAATACATTCATAACAGAAGGGGGCCAAGTAAAACCTCCATTCTTTATTGGACAGGGAGGGGATTATAATCACCAAAGATGAGGAAAAGGCTAAGGTACTTAACCCCTTCTTTGCCTCAGTTTTCAAGAGGAAAACTTGTTATCCTCAGGGCAGTTGGCTCCAGCTGAACTGGTAGACAGGGAGGAGAAGCAGAATATAATCCCCCTGTAATCCAGGAGGAAGTAGTTAGTGACCTTCTTAACCACTTAGATGCTCACAAGTGTATGGAGCTGGATGGGATCCATCCTCGGGTGATGAGGAACTGGCAGAAGAGCTCATTAAGCCACTGTCCATTATCCATCTGTCATCAGTTGTGGCTAAACAGGGAGGTCCCTGGCAACTGGAGGCTGGCCAGTGTGATGCCCATCTACAAGAAATGATGGAAGGAGGATCTAGGGAACTACGGCTCTGGCAGCCTGACCACAGTGCCCAGCAAGGTGACGGAGCAGATCATCTTAAGTGTGATCATACAGCACAGGCAGGACAACCAAGGAATCAGACCCAGCCAGCACAGGTTTAGGAAAGGCAGATACTTCCTGACCAACCCGATCTCCTTTTATGGCCAGCTGACCCACCTGGTGGATGAGAATAAGGCTGTGGATGTTGTCCACCTGGACTTCAGCAAAGACTTCAACACCATCTCCCATAACAGAGTCCTGGCAGAGCTGTCAGCCCATGGCTTGTACCAGATGCACTCTTCTCTGGGTTAAGAGCTGGCTGGATAGCCAGGCCCTGAGAGAGGTGGTGAATGGTGCTGCATCCAGTTGGCAGCTGGTCACTAGTGGTGTCCCCAGGGATCAGTGTTTGGTCCAGTCCTGTACAATATTTTTATTGATAATCTGGATGAGGGGATCAAGTCTTCCACTAGCGCATTCACTGACAAGATTGAGTTGGGTTGGAGTGTTGATCTGCTGGAGAGTAGGAAGGCTCTGCAGAAGAACCTGGACAAGCTTATTGATGGGCTGATCTCTATGATATGAGATTAAGCAAGACCAAGTCTGGGTCCTGCACTTTGGCCACAACAATCCCCTGCAGCACTACAAGCTGGGGACAGAGTGGCTGGAAAGTGGCCTAGTGGAAAAGGACCTGGGGGTAGTGGTTTTGACAGTCGGTGAAACATGAGCCAGCAGTTTGCCCAGGTGGCCCAGAAGGCCAATGGCATCCTGGCCTGGATCAGCGATAGTGTGGCTACCAGGACCAGGGCAGTGATTGTCCCAATGTTTTTGGCACTGATGAGGCCAACCTCAACTCTTGTGTCAAATTTAGGGCCCCTCCATTCAGGAAGGACATTGGGTTGCTGGAGTGTATCCAGAGAAGGGTAATGGTGCTGGTGAAGGGTCTGGAGCACAAGTCTGATGAGCAGCTGAGGGAGCTGGGGGTATTTAGCCTGGAATAAGAGGCTCAGGGGGATCTCATCTCTCTCTACAACTACCTGGAAGGAGGCTGTAGCCTCCCCAGGTGGGGACTGGCCTCTTCTCCCAGGCAACCAGCAAGGGGACAAGAGGACACAGACTTAAGCTGCACCAGGGGAGGTTTATGTTGGAAATTTGGAAGAAATTTTTCATGGAAAGAGTGGTTAGATACTGGAATGGGCTGTCCAGAGAGGTGTTGGAGTCATGTCTCTGGTTCTGTTTAAGGGAAGACTGGACATGGAACTTATTGCCATGCATGTTGGCCTTGTTGACAGTGTGGTGTTCAGTCATAAGTTGGACTCGATGATCTCAGAGGTCTTTTCCAACTTAATTGGTTCTGTGATAAACGTATTAAACACATTAACATAAACATAGTGAATAGGGAACAGTGCCCGAAGATCAAGTGTCACTGTGATCTGTGAAACTTACATATCAAAGAGATATGTAAGATAGAAGATTATTCTATCTGAAACAATAATCTGAGTATGTAGAGAAGGCAGCTGGGATCAGAGCGCAGTCAAATATGTTTTATTGCTCCTTATTTTTGTGGTCTCTATGAGGTAGGTGTATTATGACTTTTTTTTCTGCTGGAACAGATGACAAATGCTGGTGAAGATCAGCAGTCACTTAAATACAAATAAAGGAATAATGGATACACCTACTCATATATGAAATTTGGGCAAGTATAATTAAGCATGCAATTAAGAAAAAAGAGCTTATCCCATAACAGCTTGATGGTCAAGGAGTTCCTATGGAAGCTGGTTTTGTATTCTAGGTTTCAGATTATCAACATTATGCCAAGAACTTTGAAAAATCTTGTTTTCAGGTTGTATTAGTGACTAGAATGCAACTCTTGAATTTTGTTGCTGATTTCTTTAATTAGTATTTCCAAAAAAGTGAGTTCTTTTTTTGGTAGAGGCACAACCTGTAGAATTTAGACACAGTGCCTGCTCAGTTCAGTTTACTGAAGGTGCATTGTTGATTACTTTAGATGTGCCTTTACTATTGTGAATAGGCAGCATTTTGCAAAGTGGCACAAGCTTTTTGAACAGACAGAGCAAATGAAACCTGTAATCTGCAATATACACCCATCAGATTTATGTGAGTCCTTGTTCTGTAGCTGATGCTACCTTAACAAACTCCTTTTGCTCCCAGCTGATGATGATTCTGCACTGGTGAATTTTGAGGTTTTCTGCCCCAGCCTGACCTTCTTGTTAGTCAGTTTCATGCACCTCTGTCTTGTCCTTCGCTTGGAGATCTCTTTGGATCCATGATTGTTTTCTGTATGCTCATGGATACCAGAAACGATCTGTTTTGTGTGAGCTTTAATCTAAATGTTAAGTAATGATTTTATTATTGCTTTAGCATCTGTTTCTTATGCACTGTTCTTCAGTGTTTACAGGGGGAACAAGTAACAAATCTAAATACTTCGTTTCCTTTGAATAGCCTGGGGGGATAAAGTTAGGTGTCAGACTACAACCACAGAGTGATTTATGTCTCTCTACTTTAGCCTGGAGTAAATTAGCATTTAATCAGGTTGTTCTTTTATTTATCTTCCCTTATTTATCACATAAAGTGATATGTGTAAGAAACATTCCACAGGGTGATAATCAGACCCACTCTGGGTCTGTCATATTGATTTTATACATGTGTAGCCTTGCATGCCTCAAGAACATAGTGTACACTTTTGTTGCTGAATTTTCCTCTTAGGCCAGATTTGGGCCATCTGCACTGGTCACGAGAGGAGCTTTGAAAGTGCATTCTCTGTAGTAATGAGCTGTCCTGGGATAAACTGCAATTCTAACATACGGCTCCTTCCACTACAGTAATCCCATTGTGGAGTTGTCCCAAAAGAGTATTGCTGGGTGCCTGATTTTATGCCCATAGTTTGCTGCAAGAGAAGATTTTGCTTGTTCTTTTTTTTTTTTAAGGTATAACTTAATATGCCAATATTAAAGTTTACTGATGCAGAAGTGTGAAGCAGACATAAAGAAATTGCTCATGCTCAGTTAGTACTCTTGGGGAAAAAGACCTTTTAAAGAACTGATTAGTGGACATTAATCTGTCCTGTCTAATTTAAAATATTCTGTGATTGTGGTATTACTCTGAGGTAGAGCGTCATGTGTATCTTTGTACATGCAAGATGTGTTCTCGTTTACATTGACTTCCTTCTTTAGCTTAAATACTAAAAGTCAGTTTTTAGAAGGAAAATTTCCGATCATTGCTGTCTAAAACATGCTATACTGAGTGGGAGATGCAGGAATAGAGTAATCATCTCATTCCTGAATTATAGAGTCAGCTGAGTACCCTTTGTTATATGTGGAATGATAGGATTCCCTTCCTGCTTCTTCATGCCTCATTTTCAGTGTGTTTACAGTGGAATTAATTTGCCAATGCTTGTCTGCACTGAATTTCATATGCCATTACTGTTATCTAAAATGAACTTTATGTAATGTCTGAAGGGTATTATTTTTTATGTTCAGTTATAAGTTTTTTTTTGCAGTAATTTCATTTACTTGGAACCAAACAAGACCATAGGTTATTAAAATACAGAAAGCAGAACTCTATTTTTTGCATAAATACAACACATAACATGTTAAGGTATTTTTCCTGATCTGTTGACAAAGAAGAACAGGATCCTTGCAGGGTTATATGTCATTATTTATTTGCTGATAATTAATGAAATATTTACTTGGTATATTGCTTATGTATAATGTCTCTTAGCTGTTTATATCAAAAACTAAGACCCAGTGTGTTATTTTAAATATATTACAGATGGGCTGGAAAATATACAGCAAAGGAAAATCTTTAAAGAGAATAAGGAAAAAACACAAGAGGGAGAAGAGCCATGTGCTGCTGATTCAGTAGACTCTCTAATGGCAGAAATGCCATTTGTGGAGACAGATATTGAAGATGAATATGCTAGTAAGTACATTAAACAGAAGTAATGTGAAAACATAGATACATCATGCACTCAGTTCTTGGTCCTACCTGTTGGCAAGGACACATGGGCCATTCACATGGAACAGTCTCCCTGCCAACAGGTTACAGTCCAGATCCTCTCATTACTATTCAGTCCTGCAGTGCTTGAGCATATTAAGAATTCACCCTTTTGTTATCCTGTGGAGCAATAAATCACAGAATAAAGACATTTCATATGTCAATTGACATTACTGTGTGTGAGCTTCTCAGGTGATGGGTTTTGTGAGCTGTCCTTCAATACATGTATTCCCAGCATGAGGCTGGAAGTACATGTCTAATTAGACAGTGGATATCTGCAGCCTGGTCAGCTTGTGGGTATGTATCAGGCCATGTGGTGGGAGAGGGTCTGTAAAGGCTCAAGGAAATGAGCTGAGAGAAACACAATTATGTTTAAAGGAAGAACTGAGACACACAAATTTCTTCCACTGTATCAGAAGGTGTCTCTGGGAAGGGAGGAGGTGGAGGGCAGATCTGGCTGGGATGATATTTTCTTCTGGGCTGGGTTTGGTTCCTGTGCTATAGATTGGTCATTCTTAGTCTGATACAACTTTTTGCTTTAATAATCCTGTGTATTACTGCATTTTATATTTCAAAATGCAGAATGCATGGGATTTTTGAAGTTTAACAATTGCCAGTCTGTTCTACAGTCACGTCCGTCTTCAAGTATGGACAATTTTCAGGCCTGTTGTCCTGCTGCATACATTGGCTAAGGGATGCTCAGTGGTTTGGAAGCAGGGTGTCTGTCTGTGTTAGCAGCTTATAAACCTTGCTTAGAGGTGTAGGCTGTTAGTTCAGGTGTGGTACTTCACTTGTATGGCTACATTAATTCAGGTCAGAGTTGGATCCCAGTCAGACAGTTCAGAGCATGGGCAGAGCAGGTGAGTGGGAAGACATGCTCCAGTCAGTTGACTGAAGTCCAGCTCCTCTTGGTGTGATATTATAAGTATCTTTGTTTAAATGTCTGTGTGCTGAAAGTAACTTTTTTTTTCTCTTCAGTGTATGCAACTTCTGAACTTAGAATTAAGAAGAAAAGAAAGCGGACTACTGGAAGAGAAATTGAAGAAGGCACTGAGAGAAAGAAGAAAAAGAATAAACAGTATCAGCCAAATTATTTCATTTCTCTTCCAATTACTAATCCAAAGGTGATATTCTTTATTATACTAATTTGGTATAACCAGAATTACTTCAACAGCTGCATGTGTTTGTAAGAACAGTGTTTGATATTGCGCAAAAGAATTTTTTTCAGGTATTTTTAAAGAAACATTAGTGGTCTATTCAATGAGTAATGCTATGTTCTGTAACATTTTTTGTGAATAAAATTGCTTTTCTAAAAAAGACTGGAGGCAAAATGCTTCCATTTTTATTCAATTTGTCAGCCCTATGGATTTCACTGAAGCTGACTGAAATTTCCCCTCTGCAGTGTTACAGTATTGCCTATTTTGTTGTTCACGTAGAATAAGGAAGAGAGACATTCCTATTTAATTTAATGAGAAAAATTCTAGCAATTTTTTTAGATTTCTTTATATATACAAATTGGATCTGTTACTGTTTTAACTTGGCAGTTTGTAGTTTAGCATTTTCCAGTAAAATGGTTAATCTTATTTAAAATTCAAACAACTTGTTTTAGTGAGATGTTGTTCAGATGAATTCAGGAAATGCAAAGAGCTCTTTAAGAAAATGTATTTTCTTGCAGTTATGTGAGTTGTCTCATTTAGGCAGTAGATGAAAATTATTTCTTACATGCTGCAGGTTGTCTCTGGTACATCTTTGATATCTTTCATGTCTGGAACAAGGAAAGTAGGTGCCTTATGTTTAAAAGGTTGAACTCAGAAGTTGAACACCATTTGCAAATTTAGTTCCTGGGGTTTTTTAATATCAGAAACTATCTCAGATGAATTTTAACTCATCCTACATCTGTATTATCAGTTCTCTGAAAAAGTAAAAGAAGATTAAGAAAATATGAAATGAGAATACAATAGGTTTGAAAATGACACTGCCGTCTTTGATTCTTCAAAACATAATATCTGAAGAAGAGATTGTAAAGGCTGGTTTTATAAGATCCAGGATAGCCTGTTAAAAATATTGTAGGATATCTTTTGTGACATTTTATTTTAAAATACCTTTTCTTCCAGATCTGTTTAACAGATTCCATGATTTAACAAGTGCAAGAATAATGTAGGGGTTACATATCTGATAATTGAGAATTCCTGCTGATGATTGTTACTATGCCCAAGGGTTGGTTGGGAAGGTCTTTAGTATGCTTGGTTTTTTATATGTCATTGTTTAGTCATATCATTTACAGAGGTAAAGAAACAACTCTTTAAATTAAATCTCAGAGCATTTGGGAATTCCAGGACTTTGCTAGAAAGTTTCGTTTATATTTGCCTTAGAGATAGAGTTCTTCTGAAAGTAGAAGATACGTGTTGGAATTTTTATAGGCAATATTAGCCAAAATTTAGACACCTGGTTTCTTGATAGCCAGAGTGAATCTGGTAATTGCTGGTAGTGTTTCAGTTGGTAATAAGAATTCAAAAAATTCTTTATTTTTTGAAGACCTGATTTTATTCCAGTGAAGTATTTTAAGCATTAGTGTTATTTCTTTGTATTTTATGTAGTAATTTAAGTTTACATAGAGGGCATTTTGCAATAAGAGATATTTCTGAAACATTCAATCAACTGTTCCTCTTAGAAAATTAACAGTTTCCTTGTTTTCATTTTAATTGTTTTGAATCTTCAGAAATGAAAAGTGTTGTTCCATTAATTTTGAATTTGTATTGAACTTTGCATTATTACTTTTGCAAAAATTTTAAATGGATTATGACCATTCTGTCTTTTTCTTTTTGTTTGGGTTTTTTTTTAAAGTTATGACTTACATGATGTGTTATCACTTGGTAGGTTAGCCTTTGAGGGTTCTCCAGTCTTGACTATAATTACTATTGATCTGTTAAATCTTTAAAGCTTTACATTTACTTACTAGTAGTATTCTTGCAATAAGCAAAAATGGTATTATTCTATTGCGCTTCAAAATAATGTATTCTGAATAATGTATAGGAGAGGACATTTTGAAATCAGTAGTTGAGGCCTTTTTTTGGACTTTTTTTAAAAAATTCAGAAGGAGGAATTGTTAAGTGTGATCTGCCTTGAAAAAGTTTTTTAAATTAAGTTAGGACATCTCAAGTAAAAATAAATAGCACGATAGCAGTTGAAATGTAAAATAATACTTTGTAAGGTAATGTAAATAACAGGTTAAATAGCAATTTAAAGTTTTCGTTTATGCAGTGGATTGTATATTGTTATATAGCATTGGAAGAGTCCTAGTTTGCTTCATTAGAATAGTACACTCATGTTGTAATGAGTTATGTTAATTGCACCTTATATTTATTGGAGAAAACAGAACAAATCTGAAATTGTGATATGCATTGTGATGGCACACCTGTTTAATAGCTGTTGTGTTACACTTTGATCACATAACTTCAGGGAAAACATCTGAAAAAGAAGTTTCTGAAATTCAGAAAAATTTACATGAAAACTTTTTTTTTTCCTTTCCAAATAATGTTGATTGTGTAGAGCATTGTCATTCAGCCAGAGAGAAGGGATGTGCTCAGCCTTCTTTTTATTTTACCTGTATCCAAAAGGCAGGAATTTTCATACTTTCTTGATGGATTCAGCAATAACTTTTCTCTGGAACTGCTAACTGGCTGTCTTTGGACTTAACCTTGTTCCAAATCCATATTATTTGTTAGGTGTTTAGCTTGGTTTCTTAATAGAGTTTATACAGCTATGAGCCTGTCCACTGGGTTTTTTTGGGTTTTCACCCTGTTGTCCAATTTTGGACGGAAAAATTGACATCTCAGAGGTATTAAAGTTGTACAGCCATTGATGCTTGCATAAAAGAGAGCCTTGAAAGAACATGCTTGTGTGGAAGTACTACTGAAGGGAACTATAGGGGTATGGGGATGTAGGGTATTGGCTGCTAAACTGAATGCTGAGTAATATTGATCTCTTTCAGAGCTAGGATGGTTTTTACTGCTGTGATAACAACAGTTCCACATCTGTCTTCTGTACTCTGAAGGGCTTGTACACTTAGATTTGTATTTTTTCCTTTGCCAGCTCACAGGTGGAAATTAAATTGAGAAGCAATAGTTGAAAATTGAAGAAATTTGTGATTAGTATGACACTTATTTAATTTTTGAGTTTTGTTTCTTTTTTTGCTTTAGCTTATAAATTTAAATAATTATTCAGTCAATACATTGTAATTAGCGGGGATCACATTTACGAGTTCTTTGCTTAAATATGGATTGAATTCCTCCTGTATCTGAGACAATGAAACTGTTATTTATCCAGGATAAGGTCAGTTCTGACATATGAAGGAAGATGGTCTTAATACAACATGATTTATGATACAATGTTGCTGGAATTTTCTTCATATGTCCTACACTACTTGAGACACTTGTGGTTTTGTAAATGCCATATCCCCTTTTCTGGCAAGTAGCTTTTGTCTTCCATCCTTCTCCCTACCCTCGCTAGCATTGGTTCCTTTGAGTTATAATTTAGTTATATTTATATGACACTACTAGATACTTATGGCTCATTAGGTAAAACTTCTGCATGGCAAAACTCATCTTAAGAAATTCAGTCAGAAAAATACTGAACACTCCCATTAGATTGTGGGTTTTTTCCCAGGAAATTTATGTGTTCCTTATGATTAACAGAGCAACCAAAATATATCAATGCTTTTTTTATACCTAAGAGCTACTTGTCTTATAAAAGTCAAGTCTGTACAGTATATTTGTGAAGTGTTCACCACTGAATTTCAAATAAGTAAACAACAAAAAAGTGAATTAGAGTTTTCAACATGCTTCTTGTAGACTTTATGTCAAAGATGATTTGTCTGTGATGTCTTTGTTCACTGTGCTTTAAGAAGTAATTCATTTTGTCAGATGGTGAGGTTTATTTGACGTGATCTAATTTTCACTAACGTACTCAAGAATTGTTGCAGGTTTTTGGTGTTTTGTTTTTTAAATTGCTACAATACAACTAGCATAATGTTAAGCACAGTAAACATTTTGGATACAATTTATAGAGCCTGTATAACCATGTAAATAATTTTCAATAAAAAAATGTAATACCAGTATTTTTAAAGAGAAAGACTGATGAAGTTAGAACTCTATACCTGTTGCAAGGAAATTTGTCTAAATACATTTGAAGGGAGTATATACATTATGTCTGTCTGTTGGCCAATATAATCAGAATTGCAAATCAGATATCTCTACAAATTATTTACTGAATATTCTGGTTTTGTATGTGCCCAGTTCTGCAAAGATCAGGTTTTTTTTTCAGTCACCTGTGCATAGACGTTTAGCAGAGTGGGCAGAGAAATTCCTTGAAGAAGCTTTTTATTGGTATTACTGGCAGTGTAAAACTGGATGATCGTAATCTGCTTCAGGAGTTTATGATACTTATGGATGGAAACTCCTATTAAGATGTGATGGGGAATGTCCAGTGATTTATTAATCACTCTATTTGTACCCAGTTTGGGTTCACTCAGGTCAATTAGGACAGCTTTGTCAGAGGATAAAACTTTCTTCTGCAAGAATGGTTTTTACATAAACGTTGTTTTTAGTTTGTGTGCTTTCTTGTTCACTTGCATGATGGGATACAGTAATTGTTGTAGTGGCTAACTGTTGTTTCTGTGTCTTTCTTCCCAGATTACTGGCAGTATTCAGGCTGTCCAAGATGCAATAATACAAAAGGATCAAAGGCTTTCCAAAGCAATGGTTCGCTCTGGCTCATTGCATGTCACCATGTTAGTGATGCATTTATCCAGTGAAGAAGAAATTAGCATGTAGGTATTTAGTGTAAATTATGTATATACTAGTATTTTTGCTTAATGTGTTCATAAAGAGACTAGCAGGGTTAACTGACACTTTTTAGTGCCATACACAGCCCTAATTTACTAGAGTTATTGAAAGTTTAGTTCATGTTGTTTTTAAACTGCTAATCTTAATATTAGCCACTTTCATAACTTACGGTATGTCATAAGCTCTGAACAAAGTATGTGGTTTTCCCTTGCATTTTTGCTACTGTGTGTTGAACTTGGATGCACAGATCTCATGTTTGCTAAAGTAATTCTTTTAAAACAATGTTTTGATATAGGGGACAGGGGAATTAAAAATGTGTTGAAGTGCAGATTGCTCATAAGAAAGTGAGAATCCAAGGTAGAATTTAGGAACCATTTGGTAGTCAAGGGCATGCTTCTAGTAAGTAGAAGTATTTTGGCTGAAAGCATTTGACACACCTAAAAATTATGAATGATCAGTATATCTATATCAGTTGCCTTGTTTGTACACACTTGATTTCTTTGAATGCTATATCCTTGAGGTCTCTATACTCCTACCTGTCTTTTACTGTGAAGATGCAAATTTGTCAGCATCTTCAACAGTCTGATCTAAGGGGAGAGAAACAGCCAGGAGCAAAGAATAAAAAGGCAAGCAAAGGATACTAGATCTGGCAGATTCCTTCCCCTCTCCATGTGTCTGGTTAATGAGTAAACTGTGATAGCACCTGAAAATTGGTGAGAACAACCACCAGCTGTTTATGTGAGATTTTTTTAAAGGGTTTGAAGTACAAAATTTTCAAAAAGGAGCATGGGATAATACCTCAAAGTACATGTGCCTCTTCATGAGTATTTTTTTAAGAGTCCAAAACTGTATACCAAAACAAATATTCTCAAATTCAGGATATTCTGCTACTCTCTGAGCCCCTTCTCAGCTTTCACTGTCTCAATGCCACCGAAGCACTGACTTACAGAGTTCTTCTCTGCCTCTCCCAGCAGAACTCTACAGTCCAGGCACTCAGAACTGTCCTCTAGTCAGCAGCAGCTTCCTCAGAGATTCACCCCTTCCCTGGCCAGATGCCTCCTATAGGTTTCTAGCTCAGCTATCCTCAGGTATTCTAGATTGCATGTTCTTTTAAATGAGATTAAAAAAAATCATAACTGATGTTTTTTGTTTAATCTTTTGGGAGATCTCAAACAGTAAAATGCTGAATTTGCCTTTTTCTTGCTTCATTAATTTTTGATACTAGGTTAATGGAAAGAAACCAAGATCCAGACTGGCAAAAAAATCTGTGTGTAGTGTAGGGGGAGAATAATCTCTCGAACAAAGTGCAACTAGTCAACGGGGCATCTGAGAGTTCACAAATCCTTAGGTTTGGATCCACTGAGTTACTTAGATATCTACAGTTTTTCAACTGTGTTTGCACAATAGTGCCTCTGTCTACACAGAAATGAAATGTGTTGAATGCTATTTGAAGTCAAATGCGTGATAAGAATGTGCTAAACATAACATTCAATTCAGCACAAAGCCATTTGTATGGTATTTTAGTACATAGAGCTTTCACTCTGAAAATGGAAGATCTGTATTCTAGGCTGCTCTTTCTAAGGGAATCCAGACCTGCAATTCCCATGTTAGTTTCCTAACTGATTGACTGTAGTCTAGCCTTCATGAATACACTATACATCTCTTTTTGTAGGACTGTATGAAATCAAGAGTGTGAGGTTTTGAAACTAGAAAGAAAGCAATCAAGAGTCATGATAGCACTCCCTTCAAGCCAAGAAGTTCTACTCTATGCTAACTCTATGCATATGTATGGGATCAGGTGCTAGAAATCAGGATGCCTGCCTTCACAGTAAATGCCTAATTATGAGATTTTTGTTGTGTCAAGTTTTTCTTGCAAGTTTTCTGTCAAAGATTCTGTGAATCTCACCTTTGCATTACAAATAACAGAAATGACGGAATTGAGTTTGGCTTTTTTTGCGAGATCGCTTTTTCTAACAAGTGATCAAAATTAAAACTAAGAAATTTAGTGAATTTTAAGCACTACAATATTTACATTAAAACAATATTGGAAGAAAACAGACAGTACTTCTATAATTCTAGCTTGTGTTCACTTAGAATATGCTGTTTAATTATTTTTTATTTCCTTTTTTGACTTTAGATCAAAGTGCTTGTAAACTTTTTGGGTATCTCTGTGGATTAATTGCACTGAGTGTAATTACTAGTTGGCATTGTAAATACTATTTGGTATGGAATAACAAGAAGATATCACTGTTGTGTTTTTAGCTATTGACTTCAGTGGAAATATTTGTCCTTTTGCATTATTCTTACAAAGCAATTGTTAGATGTTATGAAGTGGTTGATAGAATACAAAAGGTAAGATAGCTAGAGTGAGATGACAGCTATTTTTCTACATATTTTAGTGTTTGCAAGATTATAAATAAAAGAAAAAGCAGAACTAGATCTTTGATGCCACAGTGCTAAACTGAAAGCACTGTGTGGATCGACCTTTCATGGAACTCATCAGGCAGACTTGGACTGGTCAGTGAGTTCTGCAGCAGACCCTACAGTATAGAAATATAAATCTAGGTTCAGCTGAGGAACAAACCTTTCCATGGACTTTCTGTGGATGAATTTTCACATGTAAAAAATCCAGAGATGGATTTTAGATACATTCATTAATCAATACTTAAAAGCCCTCTGCAAGCTTTAACTTAATTTGACTCAGTGTATTTGAAATATCTGTACTTGTTTTGGACCAATTTTTAGGTTCATGTTGGTAAATAAATCTGTGCCTGCTTACATGTGAAGTGATCTGACAGGTAGAACGAGTAATAGGTGATGGTTTTGAAAGGTCTTGAAGTACAGCATGTAGGGAAGACACAGAAACATGCTTGTCTAACAGTGATAAGAGGGTAGGTAAGTGACAGAGACTACGCTTAAAGTAAAATATCTTTGCCAAGGAACAAGTAATGGCGAAGTAATTGGAGTTTAAAATGGTTATAAAGGAGCTAAAAGTACTTCTAGCTTATAGATTATAGCCCTCTGAAAATACCACAGGAGGGCTCTATCAAATGAAGGATATTTTGTCATGTAATCAACCTTCCTGTGTTTCTTAACTTGGCCTAGGTTGCAGTTAATGCACAGTTCACATCAAGAGTCCACCTTGTTAAACACAGTGGGAATGTGTAGAGATTCTTGGAATTGTACAGGATTCAATGAAATAATTTAACCTGCTGTAGAAATCGGTGATTACTTTCATCCAGCTAGGACAGAAAAAGTAAAAATACCTCTTTTGAGCATTTTTAACCTATTACTGCCATCTAGCGTTTATAAAGTCTGCATCGATTTGGGGAAAAGATTAAATTCAGGTGCATTGAATAAAGTTAAAACTGTGAGATGTTTATGTGGTTTTTGTTTAGAATTTAAATCACTTTAAGTGCAGGTCAAAACAATTATTTCATTTAATTGTACATACACTTGATGTGGCTAATTAAGATGATTATTAAAAGGTTTGTACCCTGTTATTGCAGTTATAGTGTGCATGCCTCTTACAGAAAGTAAATGTAAATTGAGATAGTACCTCTTTTAATACCAGTTCTCCACGAGCTTAATTCCATATAATTTTATCATTATATATGTAATGTTACATCTGTTTATAATTTAATTAACACTGTAGTAACTTTGACTGAAGAAGAATCTTAGTTCATTTGACATATCAGGAAAGGAAAAGACTTAATTTAGAGAATGGAAAACTAAATGCTTCTGAGTGATCATCTTATTTAAATGGGATGCGCAAAGTAATAGGGACACTGTCGTGTTAGTGTCTGGATACCTTGAGGACTGAGATAAACTCTTTTGATGAATTATACCTCCTATTAGGTCTGCCTTATTATTTGTTTGGTTTTACAGCACAGTGCATGAGTCACTTTACCTTTATAAAAAGGTGGTAGTAATAATAATAATAATAACAGCAACTGTATTGATAGAAAGTAGTGCAAAAGTACCATAATAGATAATAAATTGATGCTCAAATCTTAGTTACATTTATTGATAGAATGATAAATAGCAATATTAACAGCAGAAATCTATTTGACATTGGTCTTTTCTTTCCTCTCGACAGAGCAGTTGATGCTCTTTCAGACAGCAAGGTTTTTGTAGATGGTCTTCTGAAAGGAAAAAGAGTGGATTTGTCTTTTCAAGGAATTGATCACTTCAGAAATCAAGTTGGATTTGTGAATTTGGCAGAAAATGATCATACAACACTACTTAAGGAAATAGCAGGTACAACTTGTCAATCTAGTTTAAGTGTTTTAAAGACTTCTCAACAACCTAAATGAGAATGGAGCACAAAGATAAGTTGGTGCTAATTTAGTCAATATTAATGTATCTTTAACAACTGTAAATGCTACATAATTAGTTTCCTAGCCTACTTTGCATATTTCAAAAGGATGTTAATGAATTACAGACAGTACTGTTCTCTGAAAACTTTTTATTTAGTATATGTAAAAAACATAGTGCAAACTTGTAAATGCAATGTAAAGACTCCATGCTACCTTGTTTTGGTCCCATTTTTATCTGCCTATGAGTCTATACTTAAAGTATGTTGTTTACAGATATTTAATAAAAATTCTCAAAGAACAGTACTGTCTGTAATACATTGGTGTCCTTTAAAACTATCCCAGCAATTCCAACTATTCCTTGAAAAGATTCTTTAAAAGAGTTTTTCAGTATTGATGAATTATCTTTTGTGCTCTGAGGAATGTGAGGTCACACCATTTTTTAATAGAGCAATAACCCATATAGGACATTTTGCAGAGTAGCAATGACTGCTGCTGCCACACTCCTCTTTGCAGTCCAGTACAGAGGGAAAATTTGATAAAGTCTTTATTAATACAGTGTTTTCTTTAGCAATTAATTAGTTTCATTTCTAAAGTGCAGCTGGTTTGACCTTTTACAAAGACCTCAGTTGAATTTATTAAGGAATCACTGTTTTGCTACTTCAAGATTATGTATGACTTCCACTATGTTCTAAGGTGAATTTTGATTTCTTGTTATTTTGTGTTGTACATGAATGAAGGAGAAATATTGATAATATAGTCAATAGAAAATAGATGAAGTTAAATTAGCTTCTAAATGGTAGGAGACCATCTAGTTCCATAAACTCCATAGAGAGTTTCTCCATAGAGAAATTGCTTGACAATAATAACATCTGAACATGGTCATTGCATGTCTGCTAATACCAGTATAAATGTAGGTTTGCCAGAGAGGGAAGTCCAGGAAAAGCAGAGTTAATGACTTGATAGTTACTTCCAAAAAATCCATTAAAATACATTAGCATCATTTAATTATCTACCAGAAATAGTGCTAAACAGTTCTGACAGAGGTTTGAGGAGTACTTTAATAACTATTTATCAAAGTCTTTTTAGAAATTGTGCGCTTACAGTGACATATACAATTACAGGACTTTTTAAAAAACTTTCTTATGCTTTGCTGCACCACAGAATGTTTGAAGGACTGCCGTGGGTTAGTCCCTGCTGACAGCTCAGTCCCGCACAGCCACTCGCTCACTCTTCCCCAGCCGTTTGGGGGAGAGAATCAGAAGAGTAAAAGTGAGAAAACTTGTGGGTTGACATAAAGACAGTTTAATAGGGAAAGCAAAAGCCATGCACTCAAGCAGAGTAAAACAAGGAATTCGTTCACCATTTCCTATGGGCAGGCGCACGTTCAGCCATCTCCAGGACAGCAGCACCCCAACAAGTAGAATGGATACTTGGGAAGACAAATGCCATCCTCCTTCCTTCTCCTTTCCCCAGCACGATATATGCTGAGGGTAATACCACACAGTATGGAATATCTCTGTGGTCAGTTGGGGTCAGGTATGTCCTTTCTCAGCTCCTTGTGCACCTCCAGCCTGCTTGCTGGAGAGGTGGGCTGAGAAACAGGAAAGGTCTTGGCTCTGTGCAAGTACTGCTCAGTAGTAACCAAGACATCCCTGAACAATCAAACCTCTGTTCAGCATAAATCCAAAAAATAACCCTATACTAGGTACTGTGAAGAAAATTACCCAGTGAAAACCAGAGCAAGTACTAAGTGAATTTGGAAAAGGTAATGAATTGCTTGGTTTTTATTTTTATTTTGATAACTATATTGTAAATGCTGCTTGAAACTGATAAAAGTGAATAAGTGAATCCTGTTTTTTACCTACAGGATTTGTAGATGTTGATTTTATGGATTAATGATGCATGTTATGGTCTGACCATGAGAGGGAGCTTGTATTTCATGAACAGAAAAGTTACTCTTCTGTTTATACCTACAAATATTTCATTTCCTTTTGGTCCTTTGTTTTTAAGAAATGTTGATTTGTTGGCTTAAATGTTTTAATACAGTTAGGACTGCACTGTAGTACAACAGTCAGGCTGATATGCAGTACAACTAACTTAGCAATTTTTTTTAACTTTAGTTGGGTATAAATGACATTTAGTCTAATCTCTTTAGGAACTGATTTCCTAGCAGTCCACACTAGAGAGCGAGAGAAATGGAAAGTGAGTTGCACTGCCCATCTCCTTCTCTAGATACATTACTGCTTTACTCAAGCATAAACTTTCATTGCCACCATACCAAAGCAATCTGACCCCTCTGTGCAGCCACATGGAAAATTCAGCCATGGTAAAATTAACATTTTTACCTTTGCCAGCTAATTTTTAGCCTATTCAGCTTGCCCATGAAGTTTACTATATAGCTCCATAACTGTTGGCAGAAAAGATAGGAGCAGTAGCAGGCATGGGGCTGGAGAGGAACAGTCTATTCTGACAAGGAGTTTAAAGCTCATCAAGGATGAGCTTCTTTAAAAATTGTGAAACCACACATTTAGCATCCATTTGAGGGTGAATTGCATTGCCCTCCCTTCAGGCAGCCTAGGGAAATAGTTTTAATTCAGTTAATTTAGTTCACTTTAGTTACAGATGGCTGAAGCTATGACAAATGAATTTTGCCTCTTGTCAGTTGTTCTTAGGTCATTTCACATGATGAAAAAATGGGAAACGCAAAGGTATTGTAGTTTTTCATTAGAACAACTGGTTTGTACAAAATGAACAAAAAGGTGGCAGTCCAAATTGCTGTTGTTCAGTTAGGTGGGACTGGAAGTATGATTCTCTGAAATCATACCGGAAACAAGGGCAGCAAATGCTTTTAGATTTTAATCTACATTCTTTTTCATATTGTGCTGCCAAACACTGAATTACAATAGCTCTGATAAATGGCTCACTAAAATGAAGCAATATGCTTATTATGGTTTAAAAGAAGGTATTCACCCACTTCTTTTTGTGGTCATAACAAACTTATAGGAAGTATTAGAATGGATTGAAGCCAGTATAGTTTTATTAGGAAATTCTACTTATGTTTCTTTTTCAGTTTAGGACTTTGCTTTCACATTGTCACTGTCTTGTAAGGCATACCTTTGTACTGACGTGCACCAAGGGGAGATTGCTTGGCCCAGCTGCTCCATGGATCCTACTTTATGAACAAGCTCATCATGTGTATGTGTGTGGTGATGGAGAGAAACAGAACAACCCACAAATACCCCTGATGAGTGCTTGAAATAACAGTAGAGCTCGCTGATACATGGCAGTGGTCTGGGACAGAAACAGCTCACTGTAGAAAAGCCTAATTAATACACAACCAACGAACAGTGGAGGAACTATTGGGAAACTGTTTTTACTCTGGCTTACCTTTTGGCCTATCTCTTAAAAATCCCTAAGAATTTAATAATTTTAGCATGGCTTAACATGATAGTTCTAATGGTAAGTTATCTATGGTCAGCTTTTCTTCATTTCCAAGTGTAAAGTAAAAGAAATTCAGTAAAAAGACAGAATACTGTTTCTGAATTATAAACCTTTTAATTGAAAGAATACGGTTTTGAGACAAGCAGAAATTAATAGTCTGGAAGTAAACATACATATGTAGCAGGTTTCTGTATCTAATGAAATCTTGGGAAAGAAGATAGCCATTTGTATTACGGAATATGGCTCAATATGCAATTTTACTATGAACTGTTCTGTATTGATCTAGCTGTTGAATTTTTGAGTTCTTCCCACGTAAAGTGGTTCTGAGTAAGCTTCATATATCACATTTCCATTCTAATTATAGGGAAAGAGTTGTCTAATGGATTCAGCTGCATCCAGTGTAAGAGGCAGATGACATTCAGTAATTTTGACATTATAAAAATGAGGTACAAAATGATATTACGGAGTACTTCAAATTGCATGAAAGGCAGTCTGAAAGCTGCCCAAAAATTTGTTCCAGGAAGTCATTGAGCTTGTAAAAATAGCTTTAACATTTCTAGGGTATACTTTGAAGCTGCAAACATCAGTCAGCCTGAGGCTAATAAAGGAAAACATAGATTTTGTTTGATTTTTCAGTCTAAGTAGTAATGATAATGTCTGGAGGAAAGATGGAGGATAGTCATTTGTCAAGACCCCTGGGTGTTGTCTGTCTATTTTTCTCATCACTGGCCTCTAATTTCTTTCAGTTTAGGTAATCCCCATCATAAACTTTAACTTTTGTGTATTTGCCAGTCAACAAATCCACTTTTATACTGTCTCACAAGCCTAGAACTTTGTCTTGCCCACAGCATCCATGTGTCCTTTCCAGTTTCTGTTAAATCCCTTCTTTTAGCCACTTCTTCAAAGACCTTCATGGATGTTAATAGCATTACATTATTTTGTAACCTTCCTGTGCTCTCAGGAAAACATTTCTCTTTATTTCTTTTTTTCCCCTCCACTTAGTCAGATTTCATTCTATTTTCATTATTCTCGAAGATGGAAACATTGTGTTAATTATGTTCATAAGTTACCTTAACCAGTAAAATGTCACACTTTCTGTACATGTCAAATTCTACAAAACTGGGGCTATCTGTAGTCCCAGGAATCCCACTGTCTTGAGCCTGTGATATTTAATATGTCTGTGCCATGACAAAGCTGTGTGAGAAGTCTGATGCCCCTGAGAACATGTGTAGACATGCACCTACACACATGTAAATCTGTTAAGCTAAACTGCAGTCTCTCTCTGCATGCTTTTCCCTTCTGACCCAGGTTTTCATTGCTTTTTCTTGATTGGAGTTGCTAGGTATGAAAGAGGATTTTGGAAAGATAAATCAAACGGATATCAAAAGTTATTTTGCACAGAACAAAGACAGGCAGGCTGGTGGTTCTGTTGAGCGGGTGCCCAGCTGTCCTACCCAATTCCCACACAGTCACAGCACTGTGTGATCGGTCTGCCCTGCTGAGATCCCTGCGTTCACAGTCCTGTGATCAGAGGCACATTGGCAACCCTCTGCTCTGATACTAAGCTCTTCCCGGAGTTAGGAGGGGACACCTGGAGAGGTGCAAATCTTCATCAGCACAGATCCTAATTGCAGAGTGTCAGATAAGACTGCATGACCTAAGATGTGATGGCAGAAAAAAAATTGAGTTTTCAGAGGGGAAAAAAAAGACTGCCATGCACAAGACTGAGTCAGAACATCACGTGGTAGCATAAACCTGGGTCCAATAAGATATACCCTTTGCTGGAACATCAACGTCAATGGGTCCCCAAATTGCGCTGTTCAGAGAATAGATACAGGAGCCAGAAAGCTTAGTGGGGATTCAGTGTAAATTTAGAAATGTCTCCCACAGACAAAACTTAAAATAATACAAGTAGGTCAGCTGTACTTGTGTTGTTTGCTTCCTGATGTGATGCTGTTTCTTCCAGGTGTTAGAAAAAGGACTGTTGAACTATCAAGCAAAAATATAATATATTTAAATGAACATACATTGATTTGTTAAGGGCTGATTAAATTTATGTGATAGGATAGATAACTTTTCCTGTTTTGATTTTAGTTTGATTGTATGGGTGAGCTAGACCTACACCTAGTGAAAAATTGGAAGTTGTACTTGCAAAGAAAAAAAAAGCTTAAGGTTTTGCAGGTTTTTCTGTTTTTCAGCAATAGAAATACTCTATTTGCCAGTATTATTTTTACCTCAAATTTCTTCAATTTTATCTAACCATTTTTTCAAACCAAAATTTTTCATGTTGAAAGTTAATCTAAAAAAAAACCATGGAACATAATTCAAAAGTTACACTGAAATTTATTTCCAAGAAATTAAACATTACATTGGGCAGATGAGTTGCAAAATAGTAAACTAGGTCAGTGTTGTCGACTTGTTTTGGCCGGGACTGTAAACAGATAAAAGTAGGGAAAAGTCCATTAAAAGTAGGAAATTAGCTCAGAAGGCAACAGTGAATCTTTAAAACCCAAGTAAAAATCATCAACACAGCTAATATGTACTCTAATGCTGGCATGGAAATCCAGTGCCAAAACTTAGAGCTTTCACTTCCAAATTTCCTTTGGTCTGAGTGGGAAATTACCCAAATACAGATACTAGAACTCACCACAGAATACTGTTTTTGAATTGAGAATTCTGTGACATATTCAGAGTTTTCCTGAAGTTTCCCACACTTATAGTGAGAGTGACTCCTGAACAGTGGTAATGTTGAGTTTCTATTTTGATAGCAAAATCAGACAGCATGAACAGCTTTCTAATTGCCATTATTTAACTGATATTACCTGCAAATATTTCACATGAAATATTATATCCATTTTCACATGAAATAATATATACCTCTGAAGAAGTAATATGTACCTTTGAAATTAAGTAGAAATCTCCCTGCCTTTTAGTACTCATCATCTTGTTTCTTTCATGTGAAAGGCCTGTGACCAAAATTACATCTGAAAGCAGATTTTAAGCATTATATTATGTAATATCTTTGTATTTATGCACTTTTCTCCTCCTGTCAGAGACTATGAAAAAGATATTTCAAGAAAAGGGGATCATGACAGGAGAAGAAAGAGCTTTTAAACCACATCTGACCTTCATGAAGTTGTCAAAATCAACAGAGCTACGTAAGCAGGTGAGCTCACATTTCACATAGCTCAGCAACAATCTAGAAAGTTTAATTTGGAGATGGACAGTGTTGTTTATGCAGCAGCATCATATTTACTAATTTGTAACCAGCTGAAAAGGTAAGACTTTAATACTTGGTTTTTAAAGAAATAATTATTATATTGTAGTATAATAACATTAATTAACTACTGTATAAACAGTCCTGTACTGTAATTTACCACTCTTGATATTCATGGTGCAGTAATATCATGGTCTGTTTTCTGCTGGAAAATTAGGCAAGACCAAAGGATAAAAGTGCTTGTTCAGAGTTGCAGAACTCCCATTAGGGGGTAGACTGTATGCACGCAGTTTGTTTGCTGAGTTTTGTTACTGTATAGGAGAAAATGAGCAAATAAACAGTTGAATTTCTGGTTGGGTTATGCATAGTAGGCAGACTGTTAGTTCCCTCTACTGAATATGCTTTGGTGAATTTCAGAGTAATGAAGAAAAACTATATTAATAAATATATATAATATAATATAATTTAATATATCTTCTATATTCTCTCTTTCAGGCAGTTATTTCTTGCCTATTTTAGGTTTTTTTGACAAAATACACAAATACATGAAAATAGGATATAAGTGTTATTAACATATATAGAAGCAATACTGGTGTGCCTTTTTTTTATTTCATAGTAATTTAACTGTAGTACTGTATTATTTAACACAAGGTATACATCCATACATTTTTTTACTGACATTGTATATGAAGTTTTATGTGATTCTTTAACATTGACTAGGAAAATAATTTTCAGAAATAATATTTTAAATAATAACTAAAGTACATAAGACTAATTTTTTAAGTTGATTTTCCTTAGTAATGGGTATTTAAAAATACTTTAAAGTTTAATTAGAAATATCTCTAAAAATGCTGAAGGTGCATGTTTTAATTAAGTAGTATTTTGAAACCAGTAAAAAGAAGGTAGTGAGATTTGAGATACATCAAGAAAATTTGAGGGTACGTGTACTGGTTCTAAAGACTTATCCACGGGATGCAGGTGGTATATGATAGATACTAAATTTGTAAACTCACAGAATCTTTTGCTTGAAATGACAGTTGGGTTTTTAAAATACTGATTTTAAAAATCCACCGATCTTCTAGAATATCAGCTGTTCAGTGATTTAACTGGTTAAAACATTTGAGACAATCAGGGTGGGATTTTTTTGCTATTCTGTATTTTTACTGTTTTTGCCTCTTTGGTTGTTTCATTTACATTTATCTATCTTCCATGAAATACTAGCCAGGATACATCCTTTCTGTGCTCTGATATTCACTGCTGCTGACAGAACCAGGTCAATGTCATTCCAAATCATCTTCCTGAGCCCTCAATAATGCTGGATAATGCGTATGATCTACTGCATAGAAAGATACTATGTATTAAAAATCTGTACATTTTTCTCTGTCAATTCAGTGTGAGGCATAAGCATCAGTCTTTACTATAATTTTTTCTTTCATTGTGTTCCTGCATTTAGTTAGATAGTTTTATGCATTTACAGAAAACAGTAAATAAAAATATGAATCATGAAAGGAATAATTATTTTGCAGTACATTTTAATACAATGTCTAATTGCATTTTCAGATTATACAACAATATGAAAAGCAAGGAAAGGGAAGTGGATGAAGGTTACATAAGCAAGTTTATAAAAGAGCAAATAGTACTGAAGTGGTTGAGTATAGTTCTCAGCCATAGCTTTATAACTATTATTAATTTATTTTTTAAATAGAAGCTTTGTTATTTGAAACAATATTATGTTAAGTCACCCTCCTCTCAATGATATCTAAATTCCACCAAAGTTATATTTTGGGGAAAAAAAAATCTGTTTGTTAAACTTTACTATAACTGCAGGCATTTTGAAATGCATATATTCTGTAGAGATTTTAACTTTCCCAAAGTTAAAAATTATATTTACAAAGCAAAGAGTTTGAGAATTCAACTCAATTCAACTCAAGAACTAGTAAAGATCTCAAGAAATCAGGTTTTCACTTTGAAGGCACATTCTTAAGCTAACAATGGTAAATCTAAAAAAATTTGAAAACAGATATTAATAAAGGATGACAGTGTGAGATAAAGTGGATTAGAAAAGAGCTATCTGGTTTACTGTACCCCCTTCAGCTTCTCAGACTAAAGGATTTATTTACCTACTCAGAAGTGGAACCAAGTCATTCTTCATGCTTAGTTGGACATTTCTCAGATTAGATGTGCCACTGAAAACTTCCCCAAAACCAGGAGGTATAGTGTGCTCCTAGATGTCCTTGTGGAAGGAGACAAAGGGATATAATTTACTTGCACATGTTCAGCTATTTCCATAATTATTTGAATGAGAAAAATCCTGGGTTAGTATCATTATCTACTATGCAAAGAACCTAATGAAGCACAATAAAAGAAGCAATTGGAGTTTTGCATTTGAAGATAATGTTTCTGTTCTGCTTCCCTCACCTCCTAAATTGCCACTAGTCTGTCACAAGCCCTGTGTTTTCCATTTGTCCACATTCCTGTTTATTTCAGGGTGTGTTGTGAGGCACATCATAAAGATACGTTGTATGACATTTGAAGGTCCTTTCATACCTAGTACTGCCAGAACTGCAAATGCTGTGAAATGAATTTCATAAGTAGAAGATGACTGACAGCTAAATTGCTCTGATGGCATCTGCTTAATTATTGCAGAGTATATCCCTAGCCTAGATAGTGGTTGACAACAAAAAATGCCAAAATTATATATCATGAATCTTTTGTATATTATATTCTTTTGTACAGTGTATATTTAAGATACTGCATGTATAATTAGTAAAAGAGAATATATTATTAAGGAATATGTTTCTATTTGCAACACTTCTGAGTATTGTTCAAGGCCTGATTCACTGTTGCCATTCACTTCAATGGTAGCATCACATCATGATACCAGATATTATGCAGACAGTGTTATTATAATTGCTCTGGAAATAGCATTAAATGCACAATTCAGTAATTTATTATTGTATTTTTAATGTAAATTATGTTAAACTTCTGTCACTTTCCAGTTTCATACAGAAACAACATAAGGTACTTATTTGGTAATAATAATAGTTTCCTTCATCATCAAGGAGGAAATTCCACACTGAAACAAACCAAAAGCAGTGTCTCCAATTTCAGGTCTTTTTGATGTACACTGATAGTCATCTTTTTGCTATCTTCAGCTAGATATAGCAGATAACACGTTTAATACTGATAATTATGAAGGGATTGAATTTTTTTTAAAATGTAAATTTTCTCTCAGTTTATGTTCTTGAAATTATATTTAGATGAGAGATGTAGTATGTCTTTTTTTTTGCCATAATGTAAGTGGCTAGGGCAAGTTTTGGCAGACAATAAGCTACGTATTGTCTCCTCTGTCTTATTTACATGAGGAATCTCAGGCACTTGCCTGGCTGCAGGAAAGGTCACTGCTTTGATAGTGTTTAGGTATGGTTCTTGCGTCATTAATTTGTTGATGAATTTTTCTTGCATATGTGAACATAAAATACTATGTTCAGTAAAGATCCTCTGAATGACAAGAGAAATGAAAGGGAATCCTCCCCTTGTGGTATTAATCGTCAAATGTTAATAATTGAAAATAGAATAGAAAATGTGAATTTCTCTCTTACATTCCTGGAGTTGTAATTTTGCCTTTATTTATACCCATGTGGCATAGACACATAGTATGCAAGATACAACTGTATCATAGAGGACCTTAAAGAACAGAACAGTTCTCAGTAAAACTAAGGTACTTCTATTTATCAGGCCCCACTGAATCTGACCACCAGCATTCTTTTTATAACTAACTCCTAGGATCTCTGGCATTTGGACAGATAAGCTGGTATAAGGAAAGCCACAGAGCTATTAAATCCCTCTGCCTTGCCACTTACCAGCCTCTGTGTCAGTGGTTTGTATTGTGACAACTGTTAATTGTCAGTACAAGAGTCTGAGCCACACATTTGTTTGGAATCTTTGATGCTGATCCTAAAATGGCTGAAACTATCACTCTGGCACAATATGAAGCAATAAACACGTTCCTTTAATAGTCTTCTAAGACCAGTAGAAATGTGTTGTGATTTTTCTGCAGTGTATTTTTTTAATCTGAGGTTCCAACAACAGGGACAGAAAATGCACAAACTGGGTGACCCAACAGTTGGAAGAGGTTCTTAAAATTCTTCCTCTTCATACACTTAAATGATACACCATATTTCAGGCATACGTACTTGGTTTAAACAAGAAGAAGGGTAAGTACTTGGTTTAAACAAGAAGGAAGGACATAACTACAGGCAGTTTGTTACAAGCTAATTGTCCTGTGAGGTGTTATGTCATAGTGATCATTCTTTAAAGTACCAAGACTCTCCATGGTAGATATGGTGCAGTCTATATATTTACACATACCCTTGCTACAGGACTGAGGCTGCAGAAGGCAACACCTCTTTAGCCATGAACTCTTCCAAGTCCACTTGGGGATCGTCAAGGTCTATGCAAAGAAACTTTTCCACAACAGACTTGCATTTTTCCATCCTGTCATCTTTTGAAGCATGATCAAGACGTTTGATAGGTTTTCCATTGCGTATCAATTCTGATACTTCCACTCCTCTTTCAATAATTTTGGCTGGCATTCCTGCTAATGCAGCAATATTGGCAGCATGACTAATGGTGGACATGCCCTGTTTGATCTGATAGAAAAATATCAACTCCTCTCCATCCTGATGGGTCTCCATGGTCAGGTATTCCAGAAGAGGTGTGTCAGGCAGGAGTTCTAGCTGCATTAAACTGTGAAAATTAGTGGAGACAAATACCTGTGGACACTGTGTTCCTTGTCTGATCCAGTACCTCAGGACAGCAGCCAGAAGGGACAGGCCATCTAGTGTGTTGGTCCCTTTACCAAACTCATCAATAAGTACCAGGGACCTCTCTGTGGCATTGTTTACAGCCTTGGCAACCTGGTTAAGATCAATCATGAACGTGGAGAGCCCTATAGAAACTGACTCTCTGCTGTGGATTCTTGTGTAAATCCCATCAATTATTCCAATCTCTGCCTCTGCTGCAGGGACATAACTGCCAATCAGAGCCATGAACACTATAAGACCTACTTGCTTTAAGTAAACACTTTTTCCAGAAGAGTTGGGCCCTGTGATGATCTTTATTCGTCTCGTAGCCTCGCCACTGTCCACAGGATTGGCCACAAAAGTCTTTGCACACAGTTCCATAAGTGGATGTCTTCCGTCCTTGATGTGGAAGCCGTGGCGGTGAGTAAAGCGAGGTCGGCAGTAGGCGTTCTCCCGGGCCATCGCTGCCAAGGCTAGCAGCACATCTAGGTGCGCAGTGTACTCAATCACACTGTTAAGTACTTCCGACTTCTCCAAGATCCTTGTCTGCAGCTGGTGCATGATGAGCGTTTCCTGGTCTCTGATCTCACAGTGCAAGTCACCCAGCAGGCTGTCTAGCTCCTTGGTCCGGGCACTTCTGTAGTGTAGTTTATCCTCTGACAAGAACATGAAGTCCAAGCCTTCAATTTCAAAGTCAGTCTTATCCACCATATTTGGTAGGCGTGGAATGGAGAGAAGGAACCCAATCAAAGGAATGTAGATCACAGAACAGGAGGGAATATGATTGTCCAAAGTCTCCAGTTCTTTTCGTGCCACTTCTGTAAGGAAGTCTGACAGTCCCATCAGCTTTCGTTTCTTCTCATCAATTGTGGCATCTACATTGGGTCTAACAGTGAAGCGGTTCTCTGAGAGGCTGCCTTCAAAGTCTACCACTTTGCTGATCAGGTTAGCAATGTAGTGCAGATCATCAGTGAAGACACGTGAAATAGTCTGAAAAAGTTCAATAGTGTTGGGCAGAGAACGACACGTGTCTCTAAGGCACACTGCATTGTATGCTGTCTTATACAGTGCTTGCCAGTCACTAACTTTTGTGTTGGAAAGAGTCATTCTCTTTAAAATAAGAGGCACATTTTTAATATTCTTGAGGCAGTTTTGCAAAGTGAGGACTGTTTCATGGTTCTGAGCCAGCAGGAAGAAGTTGATAACATCCAGCCGTTTGTTCAGCTCTGCCAGGTTCCGGGTAGGTCGTGTGAGCCACAGCCTCAGCAGTTTTTCTCCCCATTTGCATCTGCAACGGTTTAAAATTCCAAATAAGCTAAATCCTTCTTTTAGTCCACTGGATAGCTTGTACACAGAAGGATGGATGTCACTTTTAAATATCTGCAGGACACAGTAAGTGTCTTGGTCCATATTCACAGTATTTGACAGCACAAATTTTTTAAAGGCCAAAATAGGAACTGCTATACTGCTGTCTTCGAGTTCAACTCCAACCCTTCTTCTGTCTAGAAACTTAAGGAGGCCCCCTAAGGCTCGTATCATGAGGGGACTCTCAAAAGGGATGATTGAGGACAAATAGAGAATTTTCTCTGTGGCAGTCATGTGAGATGGGATAAATGGAAATTGCCTAGATAGGATCCGTTGCTTGCTGACTTCTAGACCAAAATCTATGTTAGGAAACAGAACAATTTCTGGTTTTCCTATGTCTTTATCACCAGCAGTAGCCGTTAGGTTGGTCAAGAATTTGGCAATATTCTGGTCCTGTTTTGCACTGGTCACTATGCATTGAGGGTTAAGTTCCCCAATCACTTTTTGCAGTAGCTTGAGGTCTTCGTTATCAGGTATCTCAGGCATGAAGTAGACTGAGCAATCTTCTGTATCATAGTAAGTAATTGCCAGCTGCCCTGCATACCACAAAACAGACATATGTGTCTCTGAGCCCACTTGCTCCTCTTGCTCAGGCCCAAGTGGCGGTGGCAAGACACAGCTCGTGGCTGATGTGGCACTCATCTGTTGGCAAGAGGGATTTTTATTCACAACTCATCCAAAACGTCCTGAGAAGAAACTTTAATTGGCATCAGGGGGTTAACACACACTGTTCCAACCCCGGAGAATCAAAGATGCTACCAGGAATTAACTATAAATGTTAAAGTGAAAAGACACAGCCAGTAACTACAGCCACCATCAGCTTCCAAGGAAGGTGTAACAGAGCTAACTACCAGCATTCGTTTTACAGTTTTTCTTTGTGTTCTTTATTTTTTTTAACTCTATGTACACCCAAGTACCCATAAATACAGTAACAGGCACGGACACGTATATCCATGCAGAAAATCATCCTCCCTCAGAGGTTTGTGACACGCACCTGGCATTGACCATGGCTCCTGTCAGCAGTGCAGCCCCATCATAGCCTGGCCATCATTTCAGGGTCGCGGCCCCATATTTATGCTGCACTATCACACAACACCAGTTTCTATACAGGCACATAAGGGATCGGACATACAATGCCTGTCAGCACCTCACTTCCAACCCTCTCCCACTTCTTTGCTCGCTACTCACCCTCCTCACCACAGACGGGCAGCTCGTCTCAGCTGCTGCGCCTCCCTGCAGCCCAGAGGAGTTCTGCTGTTCCCTTTCTCTTCCTCTCCGGGCGGGAGCTCGGCGCTCCGTGGGGAGGGCCCGGCAGGAGCCCCGGACCCGCCTCTGCAGCCGGGCCGTGCCCACAGCGGCCCTGTCCCGGCTGGCGGCGCGGCCGCCCCGCAGGGAGCAGCCCCGGGGCCGCCTGCGGGCCCCGCCTGGAGGGAGCACCCCGGTGGTGTGCTGGGTTGTGCGGTCTGGCACACGGAGCCCGGAGCTGCTTGCGTCTGTGCTACCTGCGCTGTCACCATGCAGCCTTCCTGCCCCTGGTCCCAAGGCTGACTGTGGCAGTAGCTACGGGGACTGCATGGGGTTCAACTGCTGGGATAGCGGGCTGCACCTTCCCAGAGACACGGGGAGAAAAGCCAGACACTGCAGGGCTGCCAGAGGCATTCTCCTGGTGCTCTGGCAGTCCTGCAAGGGCTCCTCGTGCCGTGCCTCTCCAGGCCCACATTACTCGGCCATGTCCTTCACAGGCATCATCCATTACAGTGCTTCCTCGAGAGGCAGATGTCTTCCTCCTCCCCTTCCAGCATCAAAGGCTTCAAAGTGGCCTCTCAAGTACTCTTGTTTCTGACCCTCCCCCATTATAGCTTATCATATTATCAGCATCTGTACTATTCCCATGTGGTAACAACTTTTCTCTTGCATCTCTACTGCTTCAGACCTTTTCAGTTAAGAAATGAGCCATAACCTTCCATGCACCTGCATTGCTTCATCCTTTCACATCTCACTGCAAGCAGCACTCCAGAAATTGTTCCAGTTACTAAAAATATCATAGTTTTCCCATGGCTGCTTTTCCAAATACCTTTCAGTGGTGCATCACAACCACAACAATTCCCGAGCATTGAGCATTCGATTCACACCTTACCAACCTGTCTTTGACAAGCAACATCCCAACCTCTTGTAAATGTTATTTTTTTATTGGAGCATGAAGTTGTGATTTTTATCTTTTCTTCATTTCATTCCAGAAGTACTCAAGGCTTCACATTTTGACAAGTGTTCTTCTGGCTGAAAAGGTCTTTTTTTATTACTAATTGATGTCTAACTGTATTTCCAAGAACTGTCAGCCAGAAAGCAAGGAATGATGATTTAATGTCAGGATAACCTTAGTACATAAGGACTAGTCTAGCCATAGAATATAAAATTTCAAGTAATTTCTGCGAGGATGGAATAAATGTAGACTTCCACGGAGATGTAGACTCCCAGATTTCCATTTCCTGAAATGAAAAGCATCCACCACTAGATGTCATCATTTCAGAGATTAAGGAAATGAAAAAACATTTGACCTTCACTAAAGCAGACTTTACTCTTCACAATGATGAGCTGCTGAGAAATCACGGGCAAACCGGGACTTCGCAGCTGTTGGGGGTGTAAAGCCGAGGGTCCAGGATGTTGGCAGGTTGACTGTGCAAATGCATGGAGGGTGTGCAGGGGCAGAGGTTGAGGAAGAACACAAAAGAGGAGTGAACAGTGCAGGCTGCAAAAGGGGCCAGTCCTGCTTAAAATGAGGCTGCTGGGTGCACTTGTCCAGCTGATTGCCAGGGGCAAATGTCTGTGTCCTCCCCCAAACTGTGTGTGTGGGGAGTGCAGGTGTTCACTGCTCAAGCTGGGCCAGCCAGCAGGTGGGGGATGCGTGGGCTCAGTAAGAGCCCGGCAATCTGGGCAGGGGTGCTGGGGGCCAGAGGGGCCGTGACGATGCTTCAGGAATGCACAGACATGAACATGGAGAGAAAGTCATGTGCATTCTACACTGTTGACCTTCTGTCTCTGCCAGGAGTGACCTGCACTTGTGTCTCCTATGAGCTCCACGTGCAGGTGCTGGTGAAGGCAGTGGCATCCATGTAGCCATCCATGTCGTGTCCTTTGAGCATGGGTGTGTGTCTCTGGGAGGTGAAAGCAGCAGGTACATCCATCAGAGACTGAGGCTCCCACATGCTGGAAGTGCTAGAGGCTCCTAATATTCCTTAGCATAGAGTAATGACATTTAAATGGCAAACAGCATTATTGGGAGGTAGATTGAAGGAGAAAATACTGAATTTCTACAGAGATCATATATTTTTATTGATGATGCAATGGAATGAGGACCCCATAACTCTTAAAATAACTACTGAATTAATGTTTTCTGAAAATAGCCTAATAGAATATTTATGTTCTGCTTCATATATGCATAACTGCATAATGATTCCAATATTATAAATCCCAGTAATTTTTTAGATTTACTGAGATAAACAAGTCTAGTGTTAGTAAAATACAACAATTTTTTCCTGTGGGCTGATTTTAATGACTCAGAAAACTGCCCTTGGCCATTTGAGATTGTTCCTTGTAGCATGCCCAGTGATGGCAGCAAGAATAATTTCCAGTTACGTGTTCTATGAACATGTTCACATGAACACTGTTGCAAACCACTGGAAGTTAAAGCAGTTGCAGCATTGTGTATGTGTATTTGTTTCCTACAGGACTGAAAAGGAAGTGGTAGAAAGGAGGACTAATGACACTTTTATTTTATTGTTAACTTCTGCAGTAGACAGTGCTTCCCTAAAATGGAAGATTTGGCACATGATTATTTCTGTATTCTTTTTGCATCTTGAAGTAGTTTTCCATACTAACTGTACTTATGGTTAAAATGAAAACTATAGGAATTAAATATGAAAATTCAGTCTCCAAGTAGAATGCCTAACTGAATTTTATGTTGCTTTTTAAAGGTGAAAAAAATTGACTCTAGTCTGTATGAAGATTTCAAAAACCATTATTTTGGAGATGAGATCTTGCACCGCTTTGATCTTTGCTCCATGTTGAAAAAAAAGCAACCAAATGGTTACTACTACTGTGAGTCCTCCATTGTTTTTGGTAAGTACATCTTAATTTGATTCTTGTGATTCTTGTAAGATCCATGGAGTCTGACAGAAGTCTCTCCCTCAGCCTTGGCTCTGCAGGAACTCTGTGCAGTGGTTCTCACTGACAGCTAAAGTTTATGTTCAATTATCCATCTCCAGAATCCCGTTCCATTTTTCATCCTAAAATGAGTGGTTAAGATAAGTGAGATGTATCACTCCCCAGAGCTGCTCATCTCTCTGTTGACTTTAAAGACAGGCTGTGTGACTAAGTCAGATTAGACACAGTACTTACAGATGATTAAAGCTAAGTAAAATGACTCTGGTTTGGCAGACATGTGACCTTACTTGGACTACATTCATATACAGAGAGAATTTCAGTGGTACCACAGATTTGATAATAACTCTTCAGAATACCATTAGACTTTAAATATTGTACAGACACCTTGCTAGATTATTACAATGGTAGAAATCACAGCTGTGTCTTCCTGCTTTGTCTGAACAGAAATACCACTGTTAGAAGTTAGTGCTGGTTTCAGGACTACGTGTAGGGCTTTGGTGATGATTTGGTTTCTCCCTTGTGGTGACTTGTTTGTGCTGCAGGATTGTTCTGAGGACTTTAATTAAATACTTAAATAATACTTTAAACATGCCACGCACTTCACAAATTCTAGTTGCTGTTAATGATGTTTTGATTGTGCTTAGGGTCACCTTTATTTAGCTTAGCTAAATTGTTACCAAAAAAATCAAAAGCAGTATAGAGGAAGAAAGCATAGGATGTAGCAAAACTATTGCAAAATCCAGATCAGTCAAAACCAAAATGAGATATATTTATACATATTTATTTATCTATCTATATGTGTTGTCATATTTATTACCTTGTGTTATGTATGTCTCATAGTTACGTTTGTCTTTGTGTATATAACTATATATAATGTCTTCTGTACATGTTTGTGCATTTAAATATTATTGATATGCATCAAAATGATTCAGAGAAAGAGAAATTACAAGATCATTTAACATGGTATAAAATTTTTGATTTGTGTGAAATTGAGGCTCTGCTATTTACAAATATTCTTCAGACTATTCTGGAATATGATTAAGGAATTTGGTTTATAACTCATTGCAAAAAAAGAATCTGCTTAGTAGTATATATGGTGGATATTTTTCCTAAACATTTGTTTAAATCTGTCTTCTTGAACTTGTCTTGTTACTAACATCTCAGATTGCTAAAACGAGACAGTCTTTCAGCAGTCTTTTGAATGTGAGTCCCATTAAATGGTTTACAACAGCAGTCAATCAACCAGTATTCAAAGCAAGAATCAGATGCTTGTTTGGCTTTAATTCAACCCCAGTATGACCATGCATAAAGAATTTATGTGTCATTTTCACAGTCCAAAGAGAACTCTGCTTTGAATTATTTTTACATGAGCACTACATCTGACTTTCTCTAGCAATAGAGAAAATGGATGTTCTTTACTGATATCACTGATATTAAGAAAGGGCACTGTTACTATCCCCATTTTTTTCAGTTCTATATGGATTTAGATGCATCTTGGTGAAATATGTGCATTTAATTTCTTGGTTTTGTAGATGTTAACATATATATTTATTTAAAGCCAGCAAATGAAGGAAAACACTGGAATGGAGTTTAAATTACTTATTTTTTTATTTCAGATAAGAAGAAATTGTATTTTAATGAATTTTGAAAAATTCCTTTTGATATGTTTTAAAATGTGATTTGAATAGGGTTTTTAGTAGTTAGAGGTAGCTAGGACATTAAAATAAGGGAGTTAATGTAGTGCTATTAATACATCAAAAATAGTGACATTTGAAAACTACGTAATACAGACAAAATACTGTATCCAGGTCTAGTTCTTCCTACATGTGCACGTACTTAAGCATTTACCTTTTTCTTGAAGTACACAGAAATTACAGAAACAGAATTTACTTGTTACCTAGAATTTGGTCAGAGTTGAGTGTTTTGCATTTAATGAGATGAAAAGCTCTAAAAGGGGATCAGAATTAATGTCAGAAATCCTTTCACATCGGAGACTTGCTTGCTACCACATCCTGGCAGCCAGGATGGCCAAGCATGTCCTGGGGTGCATCGGGCACAGCATGGCCAGCTGGGCAAGGGAGGGGATTGTCTGCTCTGCTCTGCTCTGCTCTGCTCTGCTCTGCACCGGGGCGGCCTCACCTCCAGTGCTGGGGGCAGTTCTGGGTGCCACAATGTAGAAAAGACATTAAACCATTAGAGAGTGTCCAAAGGAGGAAAACAAAGATGGTGAAGGGCCTGGAGGGGCAGCCATGTGAGGAGCGGCTGGGGCCACTTCGTCTATTCAGCCTGGAGAAGAGGAGGCTGAGGGAAACCCCACTGCAGTTACAGCTTCCTCGTGAGGGGAAGCAGAGGGGCAGGTACCAGTCTCTTCACTCTGGTGACCAGTGACAGACTCGAGGAAACGGCATGAAGCTGAGGTGGGGGAGGTTTAGGTTGGATATTAAAAAAAGGTTCTTCACCCAGAGCTTGTTGGGCACTGGAGCAGGCTCCCCAGGGAAGTGGTCACAGCCTGACAGAGCTCAAGAAGCATTTGGACAATGCTCTCAGGCACATGGTGTAACTCTTGGGCTGTTCTGTGCAGGGCCAGGAGTTGGACTTGATGATCCTGATGGGTCCCTTCCAGCTCAGTGTATTCTATGATTCTATGGCAAATAAGTGTCACAACACATATCAGCTGAACATTTATTTAAAAGTGTGTTTAAAAATAGGGGAACCAAAAGAGATTGATATGAATAAAAGGCAGAAGTACAATACTTGCTGAACTGCATCAGTATGCGCTGCAGGTAATCAGGCTTTGACAGGATGTTACAGAGCAGCATTCACTAACTTTAGCAGAGCCTACATCTACACCAGAAGCTTTCTCTATCTGTGTGCTAGCCCCACAGGGAGTGATAGTGAAGGTGATGTTGAAGTTTCATCTTCAAAGTAGAATTCAGTTTGCTGTTTAAAGCAAACAAAACAGCAAGGCAACAAAGTGTCCTTCCTTGGACCACCCACCTCATGGCAGTTGTTGTATCCTCAAAATCCCAAAGATGAGTGAATGTTGGAATGGCTTGAGCTTTTCAATATATATTCTCTCACCTGAATGACTAGTCAGTTTTTGATATTGTGGTAAATATGTTCAATAGATCCTCTGACTGTCAGAAGAAGCATTATGTAAATCTTATATCAAATATACCTTTAGCATTAAGTATCTCACTTAAATATTTTCAAGATCCAGTAATGAAGGTTTTTGTACACTTGTTTCAAAGAAAATTGGTTTGTAGTATTATAATGTAAAATGAGATTATATACACATTAAAGAAAGTTATAACATGCCAACCTGTTTTCTGTGGTGTTTCTTCTGAGTGGCTTGTAAGTTTATACATCAGACTTCCCCTGTGCTTTCACTGAGGCAGAGGAACTTCATGAAGTCTGTTGCTTGGTGGAAACCACCCAGCAGGTTACTGTTACTTTCTGCACAGCCAAAATTCATATTTCTGGAATGTGGACCAACCTGGAGGTTTAAGTACTCTTACAGTCCCCCTTAATCCTTGCAATCTAGCAGTAGCAATATGGAAAATAAAGTATCAGACTACAAACGTCTGTTTTATCTGCAGAAAAACATAATAATATGGTAAAAGGTAATGCTTATTTCTGCTTAAGTAATACCTCAAAGAGATGCCTTTTTAAGTAGCAGAACACTAGTGGATCTGTTTGCTTTTCAGTGGATCTATCTACAGGTTTGGTGTCCAGCCTGACCTTGTCGCCAAGGTTATTCTGCAGTCTCTCTGAGATGGGAGACAGAAAGCCGTTCTTGCAATCCTAAAAAGAGTGTCTAAGACAGGCAGGATCTAAAAAGTGTCTATGATAGCCAAACTGTGAGTAAAAGATTCACTGACTGAGCAGTTCTTAATATTTGTTAATTAGCTTACTTGCTAATTCCATATATGTGTATATATAAAGGTACAAGTTTTCAACTAAATGGCAAAGAGATGCATTATATTTGCAATCTTTAAATTTCAGAGGGGGATCAATAACATTGTGCACAGAACATGTTACAGAAAAAACTTCATTCTTGCCAATTGCTGGTATTAGGCTATTTAAACCATTCAAGTAACATTTTTGTTGCTTTAATAAACTTGATTAGGCTTTTGTGGTGCAGTTTATGCTTCCACATAACATTGTACAATGCTAGCTAGGCAGCTGCTCAACACCCATGTCTCAAACAAAGAGTAAGATGCTTCTGATGGTAAGTTTTATATGAGCAATAGGTTTGGGAATACCCACAGGGAAGAAAGAATTACAGAAGAAAGAACAGGAAAAAGACTCATCTGTACCTAAAACAGAAAATAGATATGATAATGTCACTCTATGAACTCTGAATAATACTGAGAAGAAACAGAAGACGGAAAGTAAAGGAATTGGAAACCAATTGATATCTGGATAGATTGTCAACATCCCTCAATCTGCTCTTGATAAAAATGCACTTACAGTGTCAAGCAAAAAATAGAGTAGCATTTCACCTTCATCATCAAGGACGAAGACATTTCAAATACAGTATGCAAAATGAAGTTTTACCACTTTGTCTGAAAGCTTTTTATAGTGGCACTATCTTAAATGAAAGAAAGATTGCCATTTGTCTCCTGTAGGTGCTCTCCTGCTTTTCTGTTTACTGGTGGTTTGACCTCAATGTCGTTGATTTTATTGGTAAGGCAATTGAGCATTTTCTCACATTGGGAACAGCAATGGTAAGCAGGTAAATGCTGCTTTAATTGTCCAGATTCTACACCCAGCAAGATTACACATATTATGTGTTGGTTTCTTTTCACCTCTCTTGTTAGTTGCATGACAGTGAATCCCTTTTTGTAAAGTAATGATACATTCTTTAGTTTTACCTGTTATATGCCCTCTTTTCCTCTTTGTAATTTCAAAATACCCTTAGGTTTGTTTCTTTCACATCTTAATTTTCTTTTCTTGATAGTCTATTTGTAGCCTAGCTTCTACTTTCTCCACCCTGTTAGGTTTTGAGTAACTGTTTTTGAGATTCTTGCATATCTGTGGCACTTCTACCAAATTTTAATTAATTATATGGTAGTCATAGTGCTTCTGGATAAAAATGTCTTGGGTGGTTTCCCAGGGGCTGTTTCTTAACATTTGGAATTAGTAATTAAATCACTGTTTGTGTTGAGTTTATCCAGAACTGCTGCAGTCTTGTGCATGCAGTGTGCTGAATAAGTATTCGCCTAAATAAAAAGCAACAGATATTACATTCTAATCAGTAAAGTCTTTCCCTAAAGCACTGTTTCTCAGCTGAGTCATGTGGTAGAATATTGACTTATAAAAACAGTTCTTTTAAACATGGAAGAGAAAAATTCACATATTGGTTATTAACCTAGAAGCCAAGCTCTTTATGGACACTAACTAGAAAGTAGCAATCCAGGGGTTTCTTACACACATCAAATATTTTTCGATTTCCTAATGACAACAGAGTGGTGCCCTATTGATCCCTTTTCACTGCTTCTGCATTAGAACTTGATGGATGAGCTCTAGCAATGTATCTCATCTTGTACTGCTATACTGGGCAGTTGCTTCTGTATTTGATAATTTTCTGCTATTGAATAATTGATCATTATTATCACATTTTTCATAATGAGATAGCATTTTTATATTAGTTTTGTAATACCAGTTATGACCTAAAAGCTGTATGGATACTTACTGTGTCTGGATAAGGAGAAGAAGATAATTAAGAGGGAGGTAACCAATAAGGTTTGAAAATTGAAGTTTTCATTTCAGAATAATAGTTCATTGTTCCAAGGAAAATTCTAATGTTTGAGCTTTAGTGTTGGCAAATTTATGACAAACTCTTCGTGAGACAGTGACAGGAAGCTTCAAAGACAAGAACATGATGTTTAGAATTCAATCATTTTTCTCCTAGTACTGAAAACAAGCAAAAAACCTTCTCATCACTTTCTGTGATAATGAGATTTTTTTTTGTATTTGATTATGAGATATACTTTATTGTATGGGATCATTTTTGCTATACTTTTTTTAAAATATCACAATGCAATTCTATTCAAAAGACTATTTTCCTTTGTTTTTCAACAAAAGAGTATTTGAAGTAGTGATGTGTTTTTGTGCCAGAGCTGTTATCAGTAGTTGAAAATAAGTCAAAATAAGATTTTCCAAAATGGTTTTCAAAAATATGGGCAAACAATGGGATAAAACTGATGAAGAAAATCTAACAGGAGAGCACAAATCTTATTTGACGTCCGTAAGATTGTGATTCACAGCTGAAAATTTAGTTGAGTATATGAAAAAGGCAGAATTGATTTTTCACAACAGAACATAGTGTGCTATAAAAATACAATTTAATAACATCCAGCAGGTTTTTAATTTCTTAAGTATTTACACTTTAAAGATATTTTCCTCAGCAGACTTTGGTGTTCAAACAACTAATTTATTTCTAAATTTAATACATTAAAAATACATCAAAAATGCATAAAGCATTGATTTCAATATACTTTAATTGCAAAAAAAGTAAACAGACCACTTAGATGGTGTGGAGTAAACTAAATATGTAATATTCTTTATTGAATGGATCAGTAAATATACAATATTCTTTCATTGAATGGATCAGTAGAAGATAATTAATTTATATTCTTAAAAATTTCCTAGCTAGCAAGATGCTTTTGTTGATGCATATTACGTGTATAGTGTTGACATTAAATAAAAGGTATGTTTGATTTACCGTGATCAAATTAAGCTCTTTCTGCAGCTTCTGAGGAGTCTTTTTCAGTATTTTGAAGGACCTGGAATGAAAGGATGACCAGTTTTCCACTGTTCAAATATCACCAATTTTTAGTTGTTTCTCCTTAGTGTAGAACTCTTACCCAGTGTGCAGCATGGGTCCACAGAGAGTCTGTAGCGTTCCTACTTAATCCTTATGAGGTATTCTAAAATAAGATATGGTTGCAGATCAATAGAGGTCTGTACCTCAGGGATTATGACAAATACTGACATAAAAATGTAGCTGTTGTGAGTAATACCAGAACTTGCATTTCTCTTTCACAACAGTACTCAGCAATTTATCAAAACAGGTGTTTCTAGGATAGAAACAATAGTTTTCTTATTCTAGACTGTACATAAAATACTTTTGAGGCCCCTAGTATTTGTAAAAGTAGGTTCTTCTAGTGAAAATAATTTCAAGGTAAAATGTGACAGATTTTAAAGATGCATTGTTAATGTGGCTTGTAGTGTCATTTCTTGTTTCCAACAGAGCCACAATGTGCTGTTTCTCATGGAAGCAGTAGAATGTAAGAGCAAGACTACATCAACCACAAGCTAAAACATGACATCATTGTTCTAACAGCAGCCTGCCAAGTTACTTGGTTTTAATCTGTTCTTAAACACAACAGAGAGGGTTGTCACAGTACCTGCTGACTACGTAGTATGTCATCTTCTATTTTTTAAATGAAGATATTTAAGATCTGCATTAATATTTGATGACAGCTAAGAGACCTGAACCTCCTCTCTGTTTATAGGACAGTTAGGCAGGTATGTTGGGTACAAAAGGTTGGAGATGTCACTCAAGCAGTAAAGACCTTTCTGGGAAGGTGCAACATGCAATTCACAAACTTGTTGCTGTATTACATACGTGAAGAGTTTTCATTTCTTCTTAGTATGCTATACTTAGTATACTTCTGAGTATACAGATATACTCAGAAGTATATCTGAGTCTGCGTGTGGACTCTTATTTGTCAGCCATCCAGCCAGGGACAGTCCATCACTGCACGTAATCCGCCTGCCCCACACATACCAGAGGATGTGGGGTTTTTACACTGCCTTTCATGCTAGTGGCAATTCCTTACCTGTTCCATTGCAGGATTAAATGTGCTGACCACCCATGGCATAAGCTGTGTGGTATTACTCTAGTGTTTGATGTACCTCCCTCGCTTGTGCTGCGGAAGTGACGGGGAGAACCTGGGATCACGTGGAGATGACAATGCTAGATGCAGCTGTTCTTCCTGCTTCTCAAGTGTAGGCGCCACCACCTAGGCTGATGCTAGAATGCTTACTGTACCAGTATCAGCAGCTCAGGAGGTTTACATGATCAAAGCCATGGTACCCAGGCATAGATTGTGAACATGCAAACATAATCGTGCTTACCAGACATACTTACAGACATCTGAAGGTAGGCTTCCAATTTTTTAACTTTCTAAACATGCCTACTCTTTATTTTCTGAGGCAGTGTGGGTTCACACTGCTTGCATTCTGAGCAAATATCCGGGCATATGCGGTTGCCAAAGTGCTGAGCTTGACAGTTGCAGTTGGCAGCACAGATTTCTATTCACCTGGATTTGGATCAGCTATTGGTACAGCAAGAGTGTCCTCTCTAGACAGCATGGTTTTACTTTAGGTAAATAGTTTACTTTCTGAAGTCCCAAGACATTACAGCTGACCCTTTGACACATACTTTTAAAAACCTCTACTGTTATTTCGTGCTTTGCAAAGAGCAGGTTTGACTTAGAGAATTCTGAGTAGCCATCCACAGCCTAGGGATTACACCAGAAAGTAATTGCTGACTGAAGACTGTTTGAAAATCCTTTTAAATCATTTATTTAGAGAAGCAGTGAAAATGCCACAATTGAATTTGAATACCTAGACTACCATAGCTTTTTTTTTTTTTTAATGTTTAAGATGCTTTGAATCAGAAACCTTAGATACTGAACTTTATTGTTTTAATCAAGAGAACAAACAAAAGCCTTTTTTACACATATAAATGCTCCTAATTAAATGCTTTTGGAAAGTGGGTCAAGCTGAACAGGAACAAAGCATTCTCTTATTCCAAAATAAGAGTGTTCACATATGGAATTATTCAGAAACAGCTCTTAGTACTTTAAAATTCCCAGGCAATGTTAATCTGTCTTATCTTTCAAATGCAGGCAAGCTCTATAGTTTTCCTTCCCCATTCCTATCATATTGCAGACTCAAAACACATTGGATGTTAAAATTTTTCATCACTTGATTAGTTGTTACACCACCTCTGGAAGAAGAGGAGATTTGTTAGTGCTTTAATATTAGAAATGCTATTTTCACATGAAAGCAAGTAAAAGCAATCATTATTTTGCATGGGGTGTAGTCTTTCATATGATTATGTTGAATTCTTTGTGATCTTTATTATTGGTAAATTCAGCTTTCTATACATTGTAGTTTCCTTTCCTGATGTATGCAATATCTCAAATAACATATCATCCACAATCCAGATTATGGTTGCACTATTTCCTTCTTACAGCTGTCTTGCAGTTAACTACTGCAAGATATTTTTATTTTTTTATTCCCAGAAATATACAGAATATCTGGTTTAACTTTATTCATAATTCATTACCTGGACTGGTTTGAATGTACTTAGTGGTTATCTCTAGTCTTGGCGTAGCTTTTCTTAATTTCTAAGAACACAAAACACATGAGGTATGCTATGTCTCCAAATGGAGTTTAAATTATTATAGTACAACTCTTTCTATATGGCATAAAACCCTATGCATTTCACAGCAAACCAAAATCTATAATTTGAAATACAGATGTGTAAACCCTAATGCCCTAGTTATTTGACAACTATTGCAACTATTTCCCAGATAAAGAGTCATCTGTATTTTTACTTCTTCTCTGTGTCATGATGCCTTTTATTGGTTTATATGACCAACTTGCACAATGATGTTGTGTTTATTCAGGTGCTTATGAGTAGCAAGGACTAAGGTTTTAAAGATTTATTTCTTTCTTACTGTTTATCTGCACATTCGGTTTTAAACTCTCCACTTATTTCAGTCCTTTTCTTCATTTCTTTATCTGTTTGGAACTTAAGTAGTATAGGGCCAGTGGTGGTGAGGCTCACCTAATGCGAGTCTAAGGAAAAGAAGATTATTCTGGGAGAATATTGGTTTGTGCTAGACTTTAAAGATGAGAATTATAAAGTATAATGCAATAGCTGAGTACAATTTTTTTTGATTATTTGGATATATTTGAACTATTTACTATCCCTTTTATTTAGAGGAGGGATATTGTCTAAATGAGTTGTGCTGCGCAAACATATGGAATTAGTCAGCTGCATATACCTGATAAGCTTCTCTTCTGTAGCAGTAGCTGTTCTGACTGTTGAATTTTTATTTGAATACTTTTGTCTTTATGGTTTATTTAATATAGTGGAAGAATCTGTAAGGGTTTGTGTTTTGTCACATATATACATTTTTTTAATGTAAATTTACATTTGTGCAAATTCAAGAGTAATCATCTGTCAGTGCAGTTATATTAATAACTTTGTACTAGAAGGGCAATACAATAAGAAATCTACAGATCTTCAGACTCTCATTTAAGGGCTGTTTTCCCAAACAAATTTTGGTCCACAGTGCTGGCCCACAGTCTCTTGTATGGTAAAATATAACACGTACTGAATGTATGTTATCTACCTGGCTAAAAAGTACATTTCATAGGTGTGTTATGTTGAAAAGTCCTTCTGTTTTGTATTAGAGAAGGGGTTTGTTACATATCCTTGTGTGTAAATAAAATTTAAAAGACAAAAAAAATGGTTTTATATTAACATCTTTTGTAGGAATTTGGCCCCAGAATGAGATGCCTCCATTTCCAGTTGTGTGGAGTCCAGTATCTCAGAGTAGAGTCAAGAAAGGCTGAACTGAATGCTGCATTCAGCAAGCCAGGCATCAACACTTCTTTGTCTTACTTTGATTTTTGAGTTAGGCATCTCACCCAACTGCGATCCAAAACCTCTGCTTATGATACATGGTTACTTACATCAGGTTTCGCATTTTATTTTAAAGAGGAAATACTTTTTACATACATAGTCTGCTTGCAAATGAAACTGGATGTTGGGACTTTTTTCTTCTCTCAACTTGGGAAAATTCAAGCCCCCAAAGACTAGCAAAGCCACAAATGGCAGCTTAGCATGGAAGCAGAATGATGCACCAGTGTTCTCCAAGGAGCTTCACCAGAGCAGCAGAGAATTCAGACATCACAGAGCCAAAGAATGAGCCCCACCCCTGCCCCAAATCAGACTCTGTAATCCTGTGATTACTTCCTGGAGTGTCCAGTCTTACAGAGCTCACAAGCACAATGCTCACTGAACTCTTAATCTTGTGGCTGATTTAGAAAAGGGAGTGTCCAGTTTCTGGATCCTAAGCTCAGGCTGTTCAAACTGACCCAGTTCTGAACCTGACTATTTCTGCTACTGGACAAAAGGAGAATATGAGGGGTTTATTAAGTTTCTGGATGCAGATGCATCACTCCTGGCTAAATGCTCAGTTTGGTGCTTGTCTTTTTTTGGTGGTTTTCATTAGAAACAAATTATCAATATATAGGATTCATATATACATACATATTATATTTATGTCCCTCTGTGTGTGTGTGTTTGCATGTTTGCATATAGTGCACATGCATGCATGTTTACAGTAAGGTGATGCAAAACACTGCTTTTAAGCAGCTCTTTTCTTGCTGCAATCTTGTAATCAATTCAGCCACAGCAGTGGGTGATGTTTGTTCACATGGAGGAGGTTTAAAAAAGGACAGCAGAAATAATGCATGTGGGTTTGGACAGCCTTTGTCTATGGGACTTGTATGGTACCTTTACATATATCCAAGCTGCTTCCTACCAGTTGCAGTAGATGCCCCCATGATAGGCTTTGGATTGACTGTAGCACAGATGTTCATCTTCTCATATATTGTTAGTAAATGTTTCATTGAAATGTTCCTTTTCTTTGGAAACAGTTCAGAGAATCTCATACATGAATGTCCATTTAAAGGAGTATCTTTTTTGACTGTTGCATGTTGTTATCTTTTGTATGTGAGCTTATTTTTCAAGCTATGCTAGCTTTTGCATTCTTATGTAAAAGGTTCTTTAGCACTTAAAGAATTCATATTTAACATCATAATTAAAATACATAGATAAATCCTATTTTATCCATTAGTATAAAGCAGCAACTTCAAAATCAGAACAGATACTGGCGGTATTACCAGTGATTTCTCCTCTCTCCAAAAATATTTATCATTGCTAAGGTTGAAAACAAATGTCTCTTTCCCTTCTCAAGGAGTTGTACAGTACAGTGTTTTACTTCATCTAATGCCTGTTTACACGAGTAAATTTTGTAAAGAAATACTTTTCAATACATTGAGGTAAGGAAAGAATTTTTTATTTCACTTAGTTGATATTGTATCCTCTTGCTCACAGAGTAAATGCAGAATCACATTCCCTTTTTTATGACCTTTATAAATACCACTGTGTCCTTGGAGTATAGAAATATGCAGGAATGCCCACTCAGTTAATTACATTTTACTCAGTTAGTATAAGTATCTCAGTCTCCCAATTCTTAAATTCGTTTTTAAGAATGAAAATATTTTTCTCAAAATGGCACAGTTTTTGTACAAATAGGTAATAAGTGTTCATATGTGAAACTAAATTTCCAGAACACACTTCCTTCATATTTATAAATCTTAAATACTGAGATTGGAAGGCAATAAACATATTTCTAGGTGAAGATACAAGAAGGTCTTTGAGATGTAGTCCTAACTGGCTTATTTTTGAGGACCTTACAGTAAATTTCTCCTAGCTGTTAGATCACTTTTGACTCCATAGTTTTCTAAGACTTTGAGATTATGCACTTTCAATGTTCCAAATTTTATATTACGTAGATATCACTTCTATATCTTTTTATAGAGATGTGATAGAAAATCACAATGCATAATCTTTTCTTCACTTTTTCTTACTTTATGCTTTACTTCTTCCAAGTATGCATAACATTCAGATTAATTGTTGTCAGTAATTTTATGTGACCTACAAAGAAACTTAGCCATTTATTTAAAAATGCATATATTTTAATTTTAAATCTGTAAGCATATTCTGTTAATGCCTGAGTCTCTTGGGTAAGTCCTATAATTACATCTACATTATTTTAGTGAATTCCTGTATTTTAATCTCATCTGTAATTGGAGGCCAGTGAAAAACTGGCAGAACTATTTGTTTAAATCAAAATTAAGAGGCTGTTGATCTGTAGCAAAAGAATGGCTGGGTTCTAGATTAAGTGTCTGTTAACTTTAGGGCAGGACTTGATTTCTTTGTTACTTAGGGGGTTTAGAGAAGAATGTATGAAAGGAATAACAAGAATCTGTGTATGACTAACCAAAATGAGTTTAGTTCACAGTCATCTGAGAAAGCAAAAGCTGGCTGGCATTCCCAGCTCTCCTTTTCCTTCCATTTAGAATGTGTTTTCTGCTTTGGTCTCAAGAAAATCTTGGAGCAGAATAGTGTAAGAAATGAGAAAGTGTTACTGCCTGTCCTGATCCTTTAGCAGAGTCTATCTGGCACTTCTCTTTGTGATGATAAATCTGGTAGATTCACACACAGGCAGTCATGGCAGTGTAATGCCTTTTAGTTAAAATTACACCAGCAGTTACCCAGCTTTCAATCTGTTGGTGTGTTTGTGATGTGTTGGTAGACCATATGCTAAGGGGTCAACTGGAAGTGATAAATGCAGATTATTCACTACAATTACTGCAAAGATATATTAATAATGAATGCATTTTTTGCTCCTGTTTTTGAGATGAACATTTCGAATTCCATGCTCTTTTCCCCTTTCCTTTCATAGTGTAAATTAAAGCAGTGATAAGAAAAATGCAAAAGGAAAGAAACAGCTTTTTAAAATTACAGTCAGTAAATGGTTGCTGGACTAAATGTTCACAATATTCAAGAATATGTGAGCTAGATCCTGAAATATTTTGCAATGTCCAATTTCTGTTTCTTTAGGAAGGAGTGAGAGCAAAGTCTTCCTGAAATAGATTTCATTTTAGCTGGTATACTCAGAAGACAGCGTGACCGTTTAGTGCATTCATTGTCTGCAAAAGATTGTTCTTTGTTTATCAGTTTTAGCTGAACATAGATTTGAGCTTCATCTGGCTTGTACTGCTTTACGTGACATTGTGCATGTCAGATGAAAGCCATGGTGCTGCACATTGATCAGATAAAGCAATTCAAACAAGAGAGTGGCCTGAAAGATCCATACTTGGTTTCTATGTGAAACTCAAGGTAGTGAACCCTTTGCTGAGGTGAATGGGTTTCAATAGCCCAGAAATATGATATTCCTGAGGAATCTCACAGATGTGCAGTGCAAGTGTGGGATGGGAATATTTTGCCTGCTGCCAGTGGCCAAAACACGGGCACTGGGGGAGAATTAACTGCTTGGCAGACTAAGCTGCTTTCTCATCTCATTGGCATGGAGGAAACTAGAATCCTCTGGGCATTGACTTTGGCCTGACTTCTTGTCAATTTTGTGTGTATATGCCAGTCAAGCACTTAAAATTTGAGGATTGATTAGGACTGAACATGATCACTGGTCAGAGCATCCTTCTCCCTCCTTGCTCCTTTTACAGACCCTCTTTGCACTGTAGCTGATCTTTTTGAAGGCCTGTTGGCTGTGGAAGAAAAGGCCATATTTAAGGATTTATTCAAATCTAGAAATCCATTTTCTGAAAGGTTTTGAGTTGAAATATGTGATTCCAAAGGAAATTATTAATCCTTTTCTTTCAGAATATTTATTTTATTTATAATCTGACCAAAGAGATTGGGTAAGTTGTGTTCCGTGTACAGTTTACTAAAGCAAACTGCAGCACATGAACAGATTTCAGTGAACCATGTCAAGGTGCAATCTAGCTGATGACATCAAAACCTTATTAATTGTGGTTTTTAAATGCAAGTTGTACATGGATTCCTTTAGTGACTTCATGCTACTTTCCTTTTTCCCCCCCATCAATCATAAAAAGCCTTCGCTACAGCCTCAAAAACATAGCTGTAATGCACAGTAACCAGTATTGGTCCCTGCATTTCTATTCTTTAATGCTAAGTACTTATTTGCACAGTACCAAATACATCATTTTCACTGGCATTTAGAAATAATATGGCAAAACATTGAAGAATTATGTAAAATACAAGGTATTTGTTCTCACTAGAAAGTCAGAAAAAAACCCCTTTTACTACTGATTTCCAGAATTTCAAATAGCATAGGGCTTCTGTCTATTCAACATTTAATTTTTCTTCAGACTGTATAAATATGTATTTAAGGACCCTTCTGCAGTTGTACCATCAAGTACTTTTAAAATAAATGAAAACTTTTACAGAAAGGACCACCTTAAATATTCATTCTGTCTTGACTTGTGTTCTTGCCAGCAGTTTTAACAAGCAGGGGAAAAGGAACTTTGTAATTTCTCAGAAAATTAACAAATGGGCACTGGAGCGCCAGATGTAAGAGATCAGGGAGAAGCTGCAATACTGAGGAGTGTTGCAACAGGAATGAGAAGGGGACTGAAATAAGGACCTCCCTGTGTAACCTTATGACAGCTAAATTTTGGGCACATTCAGTGAGTTATTTATGTATTTAAGTATTCCAAACTTGAGAATAATTTTAGTAAAGAATGGTAATGAAGAGCAATACATCAACAATTAAGTACTGACTAGAGTCAGTGGCAGTAGCAGATTGGATACACAGAAGTGTGGTACAGTGTCAGCGCATTTCAGTGACTTTCATGACAGTCTTTGACGGGAAAGAATATTAGTAGTCACAATTAATTGTAATTTCTTTTTTTTAATTTTGAAAAAAAGTGTATGCAAATGCTTGTTCTTAGTGGAAAACTCATTTCAGATTTTTTAAACAAGAATTGTTCTTCTAGTCTATGCACAAAACTCAGCATTTCAGAAAGAAAATTTTAACATAATGTGATCAAAAATATATGCTCATTGCAAAAAATATCTTGCTGTGCTGTGTGCATAATGCATTTTATTTTAAACATAAAAATTTGTCATATTTAAATGGAGAACAAGGGAATGATGTACAAGAAAAGATCTCTAACTTATTTTTCTTGGTAGCAGGGTTTTCCAGTTCTTAAAAATAATAATTTAAAAACACTACATGTAATCAGGAAAATAAAATATTCCATCAACATTTGGAGAAAAAATCAAAGTCCTCCTAAAAACAGGCAAACTGCATAGTGATAATTTGTTGGAAATTAAGATTTATCTATGTAGATGTCAGAAAATAGTCATTAGACCCTTGCCACTACCACATCTTACTCTTGTTTAATTTTTATACACATAAGAAAACCACTCATCATTATTTTGCTATAGTAAATAATTTGAAAGTGAGAGGAATCTTTTATAGTCTCCTTAAAACTTCTTTGGTGGCCTCACAGTCAGGTTAACTGTCAGTAAACCATCATTGGACAATAATAGCTGTCTTTAGCTACTGACCATTTCATAGAATTGAGAGACTGCGTGCTAGGAACAGAACTCTTTTCAAGCCTTATTATCTCAGCTGTTCAGTTTCCTTATTTCAGAAGGAAATAGTATGTAAGTACCAAAAGCTTTCCCTTGACTTTTATTACAGTTTTTTGCACACATGGCATTTAATAATTAAGGTAAGAGAGACAGGATTTTAAAGGGTGTTTCCCTCACAGTAACGAATGTATCCTTCAATTTCTGGTCCTCGTGTTTTTATATATTTAGTCTTTCTTTTCCACAGAAACAGCAGGAACTACCTGAATATTGAATGAAATGAATGCTTAGGAGGGCTCTGAGGCTTAGGCTTGTAAACTGAGCCTTGGCAAGACCCTGAAGTGTAAGGAGTACCTTGCCCTGGTTTTTCACATTGTCATTGTCATGGGACTTGTCTACAAGTCTTGTATGTCAAAGGGGATGCATTCTTGTACTGGCAAGCCAGTATGGAAGTCCCTCTCATACACATCCTCTCAGTGAGGCCAAATCACTTCAGGACTAGATGGGATACCTTGGGGCATACAGACTATAGGTGGTCACATTCACTCTGCAAAGAAGGGTGCCATGATATGTTTGTGGTTTGCACGAGAAGTGCTGTATGGCTTATTCTAAACATGGCTCTGAATGCATTCCTGAGGGTAACAACTTGTACAGTTTGTAGATTTGGTCTTGAGCCTTGCCCTCAGGTTGCACTTAAAATAGAAGGCAGGCTCATTGGTGGCTGGCATCACAGCCTTTCCTGAAAGGTACAGTGCGTTCCAGAAATGGAACTCACAGGAATAGTGATTTGCAGTGAGTAGGAGCAAGATTCTCTCTCTAGAAGGCAGTGTTGTAAAACACATATTAGTGGTGAGAGTTCCCTGGAGGATTTTAATGTGGTTTTAAAAAGCATAGCTAAAATATGCACTCCTGTTTTATAATGCAAATGCCAACTTTTTCTTCTTTTTTTTCCTTTTTTTTCTTTTTTTTTTTTTTGCATAATGCACATTTCTAGAAATATTCTTAAGCTATTGAAAGAAAATAAAATACATTAAATTTAATTTAGGCTTATCATTTAAGCTTTTTGTCCAGAAAAATTGAATTGGAAGTGTTTTCAGAAAGACACAATTGAAAAATTGTTAGACTTATACAATGCATTACAAACCAAGTATCAGAAAAATGTGGGAGCATAGTCTGCACTGTCAAACACAGTAGGAAAATGTTTGCATATTGGCAAGTCCAACAGCTCATTTATTTACCCATTTTATCTTCTAAATGGGTATTGTAATTCTGATTTGGTAGGTGCTCCCAAAACAAAACTTATAGTGATATACTGTCTTCTGCAGTCTGTGTGTGTATATGTGTGTTTTTATACATAAGCTTGGGAACAGCTTAGATTCTGAGTGCAGAAATACTTTTAAATTGAAATGCAGATCAGCTTTTCCTCCTCACCCACTTTTTACATAATTTGCACCACAAGCATCAACTAAAAAAAGCTAGGTTCCTTCTGATCAGCTGAACAGTATTCAGGAGCATTAAGAAGGCTGAAATTGCCTCTGCTTAAAATTAATACATTTTAGTTTCTCTTAGTCTTTATCTGCTGTGAGGAGAGAGACTTTCCAAGATTCAAAACCATAATTTCTACTCAGGGAGGCCAGTAGTTTTGTTTGCTGGTTTTGTTTCAACCACTTTGTTTTGGCTAATCTGAACAGCCATCCTTGATAAAGGACGGTACCTTACCTGGCAAAATTTTACCCCTCCATTTCAATCCCAAGGTGTCCTTCAGTTTCTCTGCATCTCAACAAAATATATACCAGTATCTTTTGGGGCCTATTCATTTTTAATAATATTTTGGCTGTTTAGGCCTCATGTGGCTACAGTTATTATAATTCTATATCCAGTCACATGTGCCTGAAACAGCTGAAAGCTGTGCTGCTCTGCTGTAACTTCTGTCAAAAATGTGCTTTGTATATCTCACCAAAATTTCAAGAGATGTCCAAACAGAACAAATGGCAGGCCTTGACCTAGCAAAGCATTGAAAATGTGATCAAACCCACTTTTACTTGTGGTATTTTACTGAATATCATATTTAAAATATTTAAGTTGGACTCTATTCAGCTCTGGAGGTTTCAAGGGACTTGATGGTCCCTACCCTCATCCTGGAAGTTAGAATGCACGTATAATGATGGGGCCAGTGTTAAAAGGCCAGGGCCCTCCTTGAATCCTCTGTTTCTTCCTTGTACCCACATTGTGCTTTTGTATTTTGTTAGTTTTGGCTAAAAGTTGGCTTATAGATGGATGAAAGAGGTCTATCACTGATTGTGACTATTCCAGAATTGCTTAATAGATTATTGTCATCCTGACATACATGAATTGCCAGGACTGCTTAGAAGGTGGTCAGTAAGAACTGTGGTTATTGCATGTTTTAACAGAAGGATTCTTGGGCTTAAGTACAAAAGGACTGTGTGCTTCTTAATGCTGCTTGATTAAACATACTTGTGGAAAGATGAGAGCACCAGGAGCTCTATATTCATTTAGGTACTACAGAGATGTGATATGTGTATATAGAAGGAGATTATGCTTTATAAAACTGAAACATATATCTGAATGTTTGTTTTATTACTTGAACATTTTTGATTGTTTGGGTTTTTTCTCTTTTTAAAGTTTTTTTGGTTGAGAATATTTGGGGGGTTTGCCTAAAATTTTGTCTCTCTTCTTGTTTTGATCCTGAACTGAATGGAAGATACTGCTCATTCTTAGAAATTCTTTCCCAGTGCTTAGATGACTGTCTTCACTTATGCCCTCTAGTATTCATGTTTAATTCATTTATGTTGTAGAAAATGGGTCATGTTCTTTTCTTTTTGCTTTTGGTTAGGCTGACAGCATCTCCTCAAGTGAGGCAACTACACAGCTGAAAGGAATTTAATTGAATATAGAACTTAAGAATTGTTCTAGTTATTTTAAAAACTTGTATACTGTCCTGATTTTTTATTTATGCTACTGGAAGATAATAATTATTTAAACAGTAGATTATCTAATTATTGTTAATAACAGAGTAGTAATGTAAAAGAAAAAAATTACCACCCACCAACCTTATGCATTTAGTTTTTGAATATTATGTAGCTTAAAGACAATTCTAATTTTATGAGAAACCATGCTTTACAAATATGTTAAATATATTACACTTGTTCTTCTGAGATAACCTGATTTATCTCTGTAAAAAATAAGGAGTATTCATAGGATTTTCCAGTCTGAGATTCTTACTTTTGGGAAAACAAACATAGAATTTCTTGAATCAAATAGTAGTTTGAATGTGAAGTAGTAGACATTTTTGTGAAGAACTCCTGCCACTGGTTAAATTATTGGCTTTATGGAAAGCACGTTATACTAACTAGAACATTTAAAAAGTGGAGATTAATACTAGCAGAATTCATACCTTCACCTATGTGGTAACTGGATTCTTTGTTCATATGTAAGTATTAGTGTTTATAATACAAACAAGAATAATTAAAAAGTCATCTGAGTCTTAGGTTTTATTTCATCAATGTCATGAGGAGAAACTTGCGTGCTTTAACATCCTTCACATTAATATCAAATGTTAAGAACCATTGCTGCCGCAGGCTCTCTGTAATGGTGCTCAAGTGTCAGTGACTGCAGGTATCACGAGAGGTGATGTTAGGTGCAAGATTAGGTCTGTAAATGGAAAGCAATTGTGGATTTGGTTTCTTCTGATTTATTTTTACTTTCTGAATGTAGAAAAAATTACTTTCAAAAGCAAATTGACTGCAGTAATGAAAGGCTGGTTTTTCAAGTGCACATGGATGATCTCTCAATGAAACACTGTGGTTTTCCTGGATCTGCTGGACAGGAAATTGTGTTGTGGTTTAACCCCAGCCAGCAACTAAGTACCACACAGCTGCTCACTCACTCCCTGTGCACCCCCACCCATGGTGGGATGGGCAGAAGAACCAGAAAAAAATTTAAAAGCTGTAGGTTGAGATAGGAACAGTTTAATAATCGAAATAAAGTTGTTGTTGATTATGATTATTATAATAATAATTATACAAAAGGAGAATAATAAAACCCACTGACGACTGGGTTGTCAGTCTGTCCCCAAGCAGCTATTGGTGCCTCCCAGCCAATTCCCCCTGCTTCAGATACAGGGCACAACATTCTACAGTCTGCAGTATCCCTTTGGCCAGTTCAGGTCAGCTGTCCTGGCTACACTCCCTCCCAGCTTCTAGTGCACCTGCTCGCTGGCAGAGCATTGGAAACTGTAAGTCCTTGACTTAGAGTGAACACTGCTCAGCAACAACTAAAACATCAGTGTGTTACCAACATTGTTCTCATCCTAAATCCAAAACACAGCACTGTACCAGCTGTAGAGAAGAAAATGGAACTCTATTCCAGGACAGTGTGCAGGCTTTCTAGTCTGTAATCCCACAATTTCTATGTACACCTGTATTCCTTCATTATTAGCCAAATGATAGAAGATCTGTGGGATCATGTTTTGGTTATGTGTATATATGTGTGTTATCTGACCATTACAAAATTAACTTTAAAAGTTATTGGCAAATTTCTGGTAAGCTAATCAGAAATAGAAATCTTGAACTATTAAATATCTACATGTTGGCAGAAATACACGTCCAGATAGAAGAGAGAGATATTTTGTTAATTTCCACAATGAAGCAAAAATTGCAGTATGAGCTTGAGTTTTAAGAGCCACAGGGCATCAGGGAATTTTGCCATTATGAATGGCTGACCATGGGTCAGTCTTCAGTACGAGTTCATTGGACACCATAGAGCTGCATCTCAGCCACATGTCATGTACATTCCTTGTTGTTTGACAGAACAGCTTGTGCTGATAGCTAATAGTAGCAAAAGCTAGGATGTTCACATTGACTTACCCTGCAAAGATGCTTTGCTAGCCAAGAGCGTGTGAGCACCCCAATAGTGTTTGATTCCTTTAAGTTAAAGGAACCACAAGGCAAAATAAGTAGAAAGCCAGGTGGTTTTGGTTCTGGTGAGCAGAAGAATGCTTAAACAAAATATATGTATTTTCATTTGTTTTTATTGACATACTTTGGAGGAATAGACTCAGTTTGCCAAAGCTGTACAGGCTGTGCTCATTTACTGTCCTTTCTCATGGTGTATACCCAACTTTCACTCTCACTTATCATTTATTTACTTTCAAGTCAATAATGACTGTGTTGAGTAATGTTAGGACTAATATTAATCCTTGTAGGACTGCCTTTGATTCTTTTTATCTTTAATCACTAACTGATGTTGCATCTCATTAGTATTTTATTACCTTAGAAAATCCTAAGTTCAATACATCCACCAGGTGACCTTCATCACGCAGACTTGCAGTACACACCGTGTTGAGAAAGGAGGACTAGTAACCTGGAGTGAGGGTGGTCGGCTCTATTCCTTCCGAAGTCGGTGGCAAATCCCCACCACATCCAGAGCCGTAATTCCAGTTTGTTTCTCAGCATCTCAGGCTAGGGCTGCTGTGCCTCTCCTCCAGCTGCTTTAGCAGCTTTCTTCCTTCCTTAGTCTTGTAACTTCATTTTTCCTTATGGGGGGAAAGAAAGAGAGCCCATATATTAACTATAAATACTAATATATATAGACATAATATGTCCTTAACTATATTTTCTCCCGTTTCTCAGCACACGGTTGTGGAGCGGAGGGGAGCAGTGGTGGCAGGGGCACTCAGCCCCACTGGCCGGTGCCGTATTTAAGGTGGCCAGAGGGCTGCCTGTATTTTCTAGCGCCCATCCCTCCCGTACCGTCTGGACGGGAAAGGGAGGATCTGTCTTTAAGCAAATTGAATGTCAGGGAGACAGGCGCAGGATGCCAGTGATCCCCGGCCCCGCGGGCTGGGGCTGGCGCTGGGCTAG
>VXAX01000188.1:241376-255078 GCA_013399835.1 Leptocoma aspasia | reverse complement strand
TGGCGCTCGGGTGGAAGCGGGCTCGGCCGTGCCCCTCGGCCGCGGGGCTGCGGTGCCGCCGTTCCCCGGAGCGGGCGGGCTGAGCGGCGCTCTGTCCCCTCAGGCGCTGGAGCCGCCGCGCCCCAGCTCCGCCGGCCCGTCCCCGCGGCGCCGCGCCGCAGCGGCCGAAGATGAGGACCGTGCTGATGGTGGCGGAGAAGCCGTCCCTGGCGCAGTCCATCGCCAAGATCCTCTCGAGAGGTAGGGGGGCGGCGCGGGTGCCGCTGCCCGCCGCTGAGCCGGCGGCGCTGGGAGCGCTCTGCCGGCGCGGCCGGAGCACGGGGATGTGTGCGAGCTGCCGGGAGCGCTCTGCCGGGGCACCGGGTTTGCTGTCAGTGCAGTGAGGGTGGGAAACACCTGGGCAGTGGCTGGGTTGTCTTGGGGCCGGAGCCTCCTGGGAACGGTGGCTTCGCACAGGTTCATAAAGGAACGGGATGTCCCATCACGTTCTGGTTCTTTTTATGGGCTGATGCCTGTTTAATCCAAGAATAAAGGAATCGGGTTTCGATATATTGTGTAGCTCTAGAGTGCCTTAGAGCATATGGTGTCTGGAAAGTGCCAGTCAAGTAGCAAGTTGCTGTTCTGAGATTTTTGAAGTAAAAGTTTAATAAATCTGGAAAATAAATTGATTATAAGTGTGTGTTCTGGAAAACTAGCTGTATTTTTGTAAGGTTTCACGGTGGGAGGGAAAGGCTGGTGGAGATAATGCATAGTGTAATTTGAAGATGAAATATACTTTAGGAAAGCCCTGCATTGATACTTAATGAAATAAAAGTTTGATCAATGAGTATAATTTTGTGATCAGGAAGACCCTAGCTATAAGATCTAAGGAAAGGGGGATGTAATTTCACACAAAACAATTTGTTTCAATAGCTGGGGTTTTTTTACCTCATTAATATTTATGATCCTATTTTCACAGGGAACATGTCCTCTCGGAAGGGACTCAACGGTGCGTGCTCTGTGCACGAGTACACCGGGTCCTTCATAGGACAGAGTGCCCACTTCAAGATGACATCGGTGTGTGGTCACGTCATGACTTTGGATTTCATAGGTATTTGTCTGCTCATCAGATGTTTTAACTAATATGGCTTGTAGAGCTGCCAGGTCCTTCAGAAAAAGCTAAGAGGTCCCTTGGTGTACAGTAAAGCAAGATGTGCAGGGGTAGAAAACTTTCCATACAAATTTTGAAAACCAAGTGTTTTGCAAAGTAAAGCTGTTTGTTTTATAAATATTTCTTCAAAGCTCCACTTAATATATTTTTGCTTTTCAGGAAAATATAACAGCTGGGACAAAGTGGATCCAGCAGAACTTTTTAGCAAAGCTCCCACAGAAAAGAAAGAAGCTAATCCCAAACTGACCATGGTGAAGTTTTTACAGGTATTCTCTCTTATGAGTAGCATTTAGAGTTATCATTTTCTATGTTCCTAAATACGAATTTCTCCAGGGAGCAGCTTTTGGTCACAGTTAGATCTATTTTATTAACATAGTATAAATATTTTTTTCTGGTTCTTACACTGTCTGAAATCTTTGTTAAATTCACTTTTGCCATTGCCTTCTGAGTTTTTTGACAGTTGATATCCTGCTTCTCAGAATTGGAGCATTGGATGCAAGTTTACCTTTAGCAGCAAGTGCAAGGCACAGCTTATAAATGCCTTCTTTAAAATAAGTCTGTGTTGGTCACTGTTCACACTTCACACACCCTGCTGAAACCAGAAAAAGAAATATATAGGTAGGGAGGGGGGAGGTGTTTTTTTGAATTGCTGAAGAACTGTGCTAATTTTTCTCACAGGTGGAGGGAAGAGGCTGTGATTGTATTGTCTTGTGGTTGGATTGCGATAAAGAAGGAGAAAACATCTGTTTTGAAGTAAGATTTCCACTTTTAAGACTCACAATACCATAATATATGTCTGACAACACTATCAATGCATTGTTTTATGAGTATTCAATTCTAAAGTTGAATAAAGTTTTAAAGGCATAGAGGGCCTTGGTGTAAAAACTCACATGCTTTGAACTCTGTAAGATGTCAGTTAAAGAGTATAAATAAATTTCAGAGGTGTTGCTCATCTCAGATGAACAGTCAGGCCTCTTAAATGTTAGAACATTCCAGTACTTCAAGAATTGGTCTGTATTCCACAGCTGGAGTAGTTATTTTTATGTCCTTATAAAACTTCATCTTTGTTATCTTTTGTTTATTGAGCAATTAGATGCCTTAGAGCACAGAAGCTGCTTGCAAGTGCAGGCATACTGCAGAATATTTGGCTTCTGCACATAAAAAGCATAGAAAAAAAGCTTTGCTAAGATTTTTTTTAACATCCTATTCCCAGAAGTCTACATGAAGAGTATTTGTTTGGGGATTTTCTTTAGATTAAAGAAACACATTTTATGGAATGATTAGGTTCTTTATATACCCCTGTATCATTACTTGTGCCTTAGCAATGAATGGAATAAACCCAGATAGACACTGGTACATGTTCCAAAGCAAAAGGTGCTGCAGCTGCACTGGTGAATGTCTTTGCCCTTAGCCAAAAATACTGATTTGCTCCCAGCAGTTGCTGTATAGTAAATAAACCCCTCCGTTTTGTTAATTTTTCATATGCTTTTGAGTGGATGGACAAATACTGCTCTGGCTTATCAGTTAATGTATTGGCATGACATCCCGCTGAATTAAGAAAGCAGTGACACAGAAACAAATATTTTGTGGAGAGTAGGGTTTTTTTATCTTTAGAGAGAAAGCCTTTGTCTACGTTTCTGATTTTCCTTAGGTTCTTGATGCTGTTCTTCCTGTCATGAACAAAGCTCGTGGCACGGAGAGGACGATTTACAGAGCTAAATTCAGTTCCATCACCGACACAGACATCTGCAATGCCATGAATCACTTGGGAGAGCCCAATCGCAACGAAGCTCTGTCCGTGGATGCCCGCCAGGAGCTGGATCTGAGGATTGGCTGTGCCTTCACAAGGTGACAGCACAGACTGCAGATGGTTTTGGCAAAGGTTCAGGAGTGGCTCTGTGCCCTTGTGGTTTAACCCCAGCCAAGCCCCACATGGCCACTCACTGCCTCCCCACCCCTGGGGTGGGGGAGAGTGCTGGATGGGTAGGAGTGGGAAAACTCATGGCTTGAGATGAAGACAGTTTAATAGGTAAACAAGAGCTGCCCACACAAGCAAAGCAAAATAAGGAATTAATTCACCACTTCCCAGGGGCAGGCAGGTGTTCAGCCATCCCCAGGAAAGCTGGGCTCCATCACCCATTATGTTTACTTGGGAAAACAAATACCATTGTCTCAAGTGTTCCCCGCTTCCTCCTTATTCCCCCAGCTTTATGTGCTGAGCATGATGTACATGATCTGGAATATCCCTTTGGTCAGCTGGGATCAGCTCTCCTGGCTGTGTCCCCTCCCAGCTTCTTGTGAGGCAAAATGATTATGTCTTAATTAGCTGTAAGAGATGGTGTTTCTCAGAATGCTCTTTTCCTAATGCCTGAATGATTTTATAGATCACTCATATTTTGTGCATGTATGATAACGAAAACTTTAGCTTTTCATGAGAATGAGGATATTAATGTGTACATTCCTCATTTGTTTTTTACCCTCTGCCCTTCTCTTAGGTTCCAGACTAAATATTTTCAGGGGAAATATGGGAATTTAGACAGCTCTCTCATCTCCTTTGGGCCATGTCAGACCCCAACACTTGGATTCTGTGTCGAGAGGCATGACAAAATCCAGTCATTTAAGCCTGAGACTTACTGGGTGTTGCAAGCTAAAGTAAGTTTTTCAGTACTTGATTTTACAAAAGAAATGCATTTGTATTTTGTTAATTCATAATTTCATAGCTGCTGACAAGAATTCACAATGCCTATAGTTTGCTCATGTTCTCATTCTGTTCACATATGTGTCACCACTCTCAAGAACAGATTCCACCGTGTCAGTTTTGTATTAAAGTGCTTATTGTCTGCTGCTTATAAGAGTTCTTCAGTGCTAATCATCTAAGCTTAGATTCTGCCAAAAAAACTACTTTAAATGGTTCTCTTTTGTTCCCTGGGGTCCTTGGACTGACTGTTGTTAATTTGAATCCAGGAATTAATTAGCCTGCCAACAAACATTGGCATTGCTGAGTATTGGAATTTTAAAGCAAATAAAATGCTCATTGTGTTAATTGGCAATTGAGTCCTCAGAGTACTTTGGCAGCTTAAAGTAGTTTTACAGCCTCGCTGCTGTCCATGCTCTGAGAGCAAGCCAACGTCTTGTGATCACAATGATTTTTTAAGCAAATAAGGGATTCATGGTAAAAAGTTGCCATTTTTGTATTTTAAAAGTAAAAAAAATGTGAAATCTGGCATCTGCTGTCATCTATTGTGATGTGTCTTGTGTGTCATGCTAGGAAATACTTGGTGCTGTTTACAGAGGGGTTTGTGCTCTCTCGTGTTGATCCCTTCGTACTAATTTTTGTACATGGGGCTGAAAACATAGTTACAGTTTAGTACACAGTTTAGTTACAGTTTAGTAGACCTAGTTACAGTTTAGTACAAATTATTGATTCTGCTAAATCGAAATGGTAAACTTTGAATTTCTGCCTATTTCAGTCTTTACTGTTCCCAGCACTAAACAAGGGCAGTATTTCAGTTCAGTCAGGAATAGTTCTGGTCATTCCCCAGATCCCAGAACTCCAAGTGCTCCATCCTTCACAAAAGCTCCCCCAAAAAAGTGCACAACTGCATGTTTGAGCACTGGTATCCTGGTGTGGGTTTGTCCTGAATTTGTAATAACAAATCCTATATGTCCTAGGATTTGCTATGCATTCTCACACTTCTAGGAGTAGGGTTGGTGGGAATTAATTAATTTTTTTTGTTGTTGTTCAATAGGTGAACCCTGAAAAAGAAAGTTCTCTCACTTTGGATTGGGATAGAGTGAGGGTGTTTGATCGTGAGGTTGCTCAAATGTTCCTGAATATAACAAAGATGGCGAAAGAAGCAAAGGTAAGAATATTTACCAAGTGCCAGTAGATCCATATTTTATATAAAGGAAATACAATTTAATATTTCATTTGCTCCTTATTGAGGCTTTTGGTTGTTTTTGTTAAAGAGTGTAGAATATCTGTATTTTGGTTTTTGCTTCATTCAGCTTTGTGTAAATGAGAATGAAAGGCAAGAGATTTTTTTATTGTAGATTGTACTGTGCTGGTGTGGTCATCTCAGCAGAAGCCTTTTCTTAATATTGACTTTGGAAATGCTCATCACTCATGATAGGAACTCTTCATTACTAAACCTGCTAGGAAATTCAGATGTCTCCAAGCAGACCTCTTATTTCCCATGAGACATTGAATAAATCAGAATTTAATTATGTGTAGGGCAATATTCCTGCAGTTAAATATTTTATCATGTGTGTGGTACAGTCTTTATAGTCAATTAACTTACAACTCTGCTCTGTTCAATACTTGTTTGACAGTGTGTTTGGATTTAAGTGCTTATAGACATCAAGTTTCAAAGACTGCTTGAAGCTTTTGAAAATCTGCATTCTTATAGTTATGACTGTTGCTTGGAATGAGCACTAAATCCTTGCAGCACTGAAAGTAGATGCTGCTGAGGTAAGTGGGAAGTATGGACAGCAATAAGATGCCTTGCTGTGTTCCCAGTTAGTTAGAGACCTGATCTAGTTCTGGCACAAAGGGACTTTAAGACTTTAATTTTAGAACTTGATAAAATTATCTCCAGTCAGATTTTCTGAAGTAAAAATATATGGTGGTTGCTGTTTTAAGAGAACAAAGGAGATATGATAAGAATAGACAATGGTAGATATTATACATATTTATAGACATGATTAAAATTATGCATTTACCAAATGTCAGAATTTTACTGTGAAAATGCTTTTTTCTAGGTAGAATCTGTGAGTAAAAAAGAGAAGGTGAAGCAGAGACCACTGGCTCTGAACACAGTAGAAATGCTCCGAGTGGCTAGTGCTGCTTTAGGTAGGTACAAAAGTTCAGATTTTCACACTGTTTTAAAGCAAAATATTTTGGCCTCTCAAACAAAACAAATAATACATCATTTTGGGCAAAGGATCACGTTTAGAAAGCTGCTTGTCAAAAGCGAAATGTTTGGCAAGATCAAGGTGACAAAAGTCGTATGGAAAGGACAAACCATAATTTATTTAAATACTTGGGTAAGGTGTACATCCGGATGTACCAAACCATAATCACAGGGATGTGTATATGATTTTTGTTTTCTCCTGTCCCCTCTCAGGAATGGGTCCCCAACATGCCATGCAAATAGCAGAGCGTCTGTACACCCAGGGCTATATCAGCTACCCTAGAACAGAAACTACCCATTACCCAGAAAGCTTTGACCTGAAAGGATGTTTGAGACAACAAGCCAATAACCCTTACTGGGCAGAAACTGTGAGTACGTGAAGCAAAACTGTACTATCATTCTCTAGTCTGTTTTAGACTAGACCTTGCTTGGTGTATTATGACCAGTAGGCCTTCAGAAACTCTGACTAGCTCTAGTTTCTTTTATTTATGTTGTATTGTTATGGATTTGATCTGAGTAAGCCATTTCTTTCTTCACCCAGGTAAAAGTATTGCTATCAGAAGGCATCAATCGTCCAAGGAAAGGCCATGATGCAGGAGACCATCCTCCCATCACCCCAATGAGAGCTGCAACAGAAGCAGAATTAGGTACAGGCAAATTCAGTAGTGTTGGGATACTGTGTGAGGAAATCAGCCCCTTGAGGTGTAAGGTGCCAGTTTCAAAATCACTGAGTTTCAACAGAAAATGAAATTATTTGAATGGCAAGAAGTGAAGAGAGAGCAAACTTGATCCTAACTGAAACTTCTGGTGATAGTGAAGTTTAGAGCTGCTTCAGCAGTTGATCCTTGGGACTATAGTGCTACCAAGAAAAAGAGAACAACTTAATGCCTACATTTCTAGGAGCGAAATTTGTCCCAGAACAGTAGCTTCCAAGTACTGAAATTTGATTATATTTTGTGGCTGAGGTGTTGTTTCTCCCCAGGTGGAGATGGGTGGCGGCTGTACGAGTACATAACTCGGCACTTCATTGCCACTGTCAGTGCTGACTGCAAGTACCTACAAACCACCATTTCCTTCAGTATTGGCCCTGAAAGATTTACCTGTGTTGGAAAGGTGGTAACTTCACCAGGTAAGACAAATCAGAAGAAAGTATTAGCTGCAGATTAATTTTTTTTCCCCGTTAATACACTGAATGGATATAAAATTGAAGCTTCGGGGACAAGTGCAATTTTGAAGACTTTTTTGAGCTCTCAAAACCAGAGACCAAATCTTGTCCTAATTTTCATACTTCAATTATGATAGAAAAAGTGTTATTTTTCATGTAGTAGTCTCAAAGATTTTTGGCCACATTTGCCAGTGTGAAGACCAGTCTTTTTACAAACAGTAAATGCCTTTTGCTGGATAAATTACACAAAGGCAGAAGTTTTTTTCTTTGGTCTCTGTAAAAAGAATGTAGCAGCACTACTGAGAGTTTTAAGGTAAGCTGACAAATTGTTTGTTTCTTTACCTGCAGGGTTCACAGAAATTATGCCATGGCACAGCATCCCATTAGAAGAGAGCCTTCCCCACTGTGAGAAAGGAGATCTTTTTCCAATTGGTGAAATAAAGTTGCTGGAAAAGCAAACCAGCCCTCCTGATTACCTGACAGAAGCAGAACTGATCACTCTAATGGAAAAGCATGGCATTGGTAGGAAATTGTGTAACTTACATTGTTCTGCAGTACATCTACCAAGAGTGCAGAGTCTGAGTCACTCCTCTGCACTGTCTCTGTCAGTAATGAGCTCTCAGCATTCATTTGGATATGTACAGTGATCATCTCTTCCCCTTTAAACCACCATGCCCATAGCTCCCCTCAGCAGATGGTAGATTGTTTCTTCCCCCACGTTCCTTTCCCTTTCTTATCCTTATTTTTAGTAGTTTCTGGTTTCTGGCCAAAGCAGTATCCTTTCATAACACATCCCTGTCACTTCTCTGTCAGAAAGAGCTGATGTGTGGAAGAAAGCACCTCCTCATTCTTATGAATGATCTCTTGTCTTCACAGCTTGCTTTAGCTTTGCTCTCTTCAGTAATCCTTCTGTATTTTATTATACAATTTACCACAATTCTACTTTCCTTTATCAGTCTGACTTGTTTCTTTTCATGTATTTTCATGAATTTGCCCCATCAGAGCACAGTCTCTTACTCTACTGTGTTTTTCCAGAGTAAATAACTGTGAGAATAGGTGTCTTCCCAATAGTAATTCCTTGGAAGAGATTAAAGGATTAAGGTTAAACCATATGTTTCAGACTTAAAAGAATTGCAAAGGAACATTAGAGTTACTAGAGAGAGAGAGAGAAGTTATGCACTGGAAGTTGGGTAACAGTAAGAAGGTGTCTGAATTTAAGCAGTCTTGGGAGCCCTGTAATTTGACACTAAACCAGAGAAGCCAGGAGTCACTTGATGAAAACACTGTTTTGTTCAGGGTGGTTATGTTGTTTTCCTTTGTATGGCAGGAACTGATGCCAGTATTCCAGTCCACATTAACAACATTTGCCAGAGAAACTATGTCACAGTGGAGAGTGGTCGAAGACTAAAGCCTACAAACCTTGGCATTGTTCTGGTTCATGGCTATTACAAAATAGGTCAGTTAAATGCTCTTCTCTTTCCATCCTCTTACCTTCCTTTCCCTTTACTATATCAAAGGCTGATGTCAATGTGTAAGTAACATTTCTGTCTCAAATAATGCTGATTTTGATGTCAGTTTATGTATGAATGGTTTCCTACCTCCATTTTTGACCTTACATTGCTGCTGTCTCTGGTTCCCTTTTAGATGCAGAATTGGTTCTTCCTACAATCCGCAGTGCTGTAGAGAAGCAACTCAACTTGATAGCTCTGGGTAAAGCAAATTATCATCAGGTCCTGGAGCACACCCTTGACATTTTCAAAAGGAAATTTCACTATTTTGTGGATTCTATTGCAGGTAAAACTTTCTACATGTGAAGTTCCCTGCAATTACTTAGTTGTTGCATAGAAAATACTTATATATTATGCTCCATTCAGAGGTTTAGGCTTTCTGAAATGTTGTGCCAGGACTGGAAGTTTCCAGTCAAATTAATTTGCTCTCCAAAGGGAGATGGACTGAATCGTGTCTCCAAAACTCTACTTCAAGTTTATTTTGTGCCTGTGCAGTGGTGAGTTTTTGAAAACTTGAGGTTAGCTGAACCAGTGTGTTTGTGCACGCTCAGTGCAAAACAGTATTTGTCTTTGTAGACAAGGAAGAACATTGTGAGTAAAATATTTTAATTCTCACTTCTTCACAGGACTAGAGATGATTTTGTGCAAAGTTTCCTCTTAAGAACTAGAATTCTGACATAAGTGTGATTATTCCTTTTGCAGGTATGGATGAACTGATGGAAGTGTCTTTTTCACCCTTGGCTGCCACAGGCAAACCCCTTTCCCGCTGTGGTAAATGCCATCGTTTCATGAAGTATATTCAGGTCAGTTTACCTCATACTTGGAATTTGAATTTCACTTGCTGGGGGGCATTGAGGATAAACTTTTTTTCTATTATTGAACTTGGGTTCAAATGTGGTCATCACGAGTGCCTTTCTAAAACAAAAAGGCTGATAGGGTTTTGCCTTGGGGAACAAACCAGAGAGCAGCTCCAGCCGGGTTTACCACAAGTTTTAAACTCTGTTGACCCTGCAGTTGCTCAGGAGATTGGTGTTCTCTTTCCAGGCCAAGCCAAGTCGCCTGCACTGCTCTCACTGTGATGACACCTACAGTCTCCCCCAGAATGGTACCATTAAACTCTACAAGGAGTTGCGTTGTCCCCTGGATGACTTTGAGCTGGTGCTGTGGTCATCTGGATCCAGAGGAAAGAGCTATCCACTGTGTCCATACTGTTACAACCATCCTCCCTTCAGGGACATGAAAAAAGGTAGGAGTTGTGCAAACATGCAGGTGTCATCCTCACTTGAAATAAATTAGGTACAGTCTATACAATGGGCTTTTCAGGAGTTTTAAAATCAGTGTTGCTTAGTATAAAGTGCTGTTCAAATTAGACTCTAGATATATAAAATTCATGTTAAATTTACTGACCAAAATGTATTAGTTAACAAATTTTTGAATTTTTTTTTCACAGAAGAAGTAATAAAATAATTTACCTGCATGCACTGTAGGTGACCTTCACAATGCTCAGCATGCAGTGAAAGACACCAAGATACTGATGCCTTGCAAATTTGAGTAGGCTTGGATAGGAGTATAAACCAGGTCTTGGGAATGTTTTGATAGAGATAACTGGTGTGTCAAAAGCTGTTGAAGGATATAAGAAGAGGTAGAAGTTGCAGTTAGTTTAGTAACTGTGAGACTGAAACTTTACTTAAAGTAGTGCACTGAAGCTTTTCAGCATCTTTTAATTAAAATGATCTTGGACTAACAGTGAGTAGTTCAAGTATAAAATAACAGGCAAGAGCCATACATTTAATTGAAAACATAATGAGTTTTCATCATTAATCTGTCTAAACTGCCTGTACTGTACAGTGGCAGTATATGGCAATTCTGAAAACCATTACAGAAAAATTTTTCAGGAGGGGATTATTCTGAAACTGTGAAGAGGCAAGTTGCCATTTTGGGAGCAGTTAGAAAATCTACAGTATACTCAAGTGTCTCTGGTTTCTGTGTCTCACTTCCTTCAGACTGGGTAGTGTGAGTAGTGAGATAAAGGGTGCTGTGGTTTCACTCTTCTTCCCCAGGAATGGGCTGTAATGAGTGCACCCACCCCACGTGCCAGCATTCCCTTAGCATGCTTGGAATTGGGCAGTGCGTGGAGTGTGAGAACGGGGTTCTGGTGCTGGACTCCACGTCGGGTCCCAAGTGGAAGATGGCGTGCAACAAATGCAATGTGATCGTGCACTTCTTCGAGAACGCCCACAAGGTCCGGGTGTCGCCCGAGACGTGCGACGTGTGTGAGGCGGCGCTCGTGGACGTGGATTTTAACAAAGCCAAGTCCCCCTTACCTGGTGATGAGACCCAGCATTCAGGCTGTGTGTTCTGTGACCCCGTGTTTCAGGATCTGGTGGAGCTGAAACACGCGGCCATGAGGCACCCCATGCACCGGGGGGGACAAGGCAAGAGGCAAGGGCGGGGAAGGGGCAAAGGCCGGAGACCTGGAGGAAGACTCAACCCAAAGAAACCCAAGGACAAAATGGCAGCTCTGGCTGCTTACTTTGTATAATGGCCACACGGCAGGAAAATAAACTTCTTATAAAAATGTGTTTCTCTTTGAGTTCATTTTAAAGTATTTTTGATGTTTCACTGCTTTCCTGTTCTTAGAACAGTTAAACACCTTCTTAGGTTGCTCCCAAAACAAACTATTCAGGATGATCTATCAGTAACTGAGTAAGCCTTTAAGCTTTTAATTGGGATTCATTGATACAATTAAAGCTCACAAACAATAGGGAGACTCAAGAAGTCTACTTGGACTGCTAACTGTGGCTAATAGAAAGGAAATGGAATTTGTCTCTTCTGACATTTCTGGGGCCTTTGTTATCAATGCAAGTACCAGGAATATAAGAACTGATTAAGATCAGTGTTATGCTGCCATAGTCTTTAAGTGTGGCATAAGACTTGCTTCATCTGACTTTGAATCTTCAAAAATGAGAAATGATTAGTAGCTGTCAGATTTTTAAATTACATCTGCAGTAGCAAGAGCACTGCTTCAAGTCTGTCATTCTGCTGCATAAGTGAATAATGGCAACAGACATACAAAATGGAAATTATAAATGTGAAGGGGAATATCTGCCTTGAGCAGTGATTCCCAAATTATGGCCTATGCAGACAAGTTAGTATCTCACGATCAATGGGGCCCAGTTAAATGAGACCTCCTCCTGCTGCTGGAAGACAGATTAATTATCCATGCTCGTTTATTCCTCTGTGGTCACACAGCAGGTCATATCTGACAAACTGCAGTTTGTCCTGTCTGTTCCCTGAAGTGTCATTTCAGTGTTGGTTAGTTTGCTGTCAAAAGGAGGGTGTCCTCGTGCTTTCTTGTGGAGCTGTGTCTAACCACTGCAGCACTGGGTGCCACATTGCAAAATCTTGTTGTACAAATATATAATACTCTCTCCTTTCCTTCCATGGGCTCATGGCTGAGCATGTCTGGTCATCTGGTCAAGTACAGTTTGTGTCATCTATAGCCCCAAAACAGTTTCAGCACTAGTCATGGTCAGATGAGAGGTGCAAAGGCTGCTGCATTTCAACACAGAACGTGCACAGAGCGACCTGACATGGGATACACTGGCAACAGAGAGGAAAGACAAGTCCCTACAAAGGTAATTTACAGCTCTGCTGTTTTAGTTGGCACAGTGTGTGCATTTACTGAACCAGAGAACACAGCCCAAATACCACAGCACCAAGCCTGTTCCTCTGATCAAATGTTTGTTTATACAGTTACAGCTCAAACATGAACTGTGTTTTACAGGTCTGCTGAGAAGATCCAGCCATAGGTAGAAGGGGTTTTTTCCTGTAGTTCTTCTTAGTTCTTTATGGTAAAAGCAGGTTGGAGCAAATAGCTTCTTTTCACGAAGAACTACGACATTGTTTTAAAAATGAAGTTGATGTGGTGTCTTGTAGGTCTTGGCATAAACTACAGTGGCTTCCAGGATGCTTGTACTGATTCAGTTGTTTAAGTCCCCTCTTACCTGTAGCCTGGTTTGTACACCAGGAACTGCTCTGAACATACCTGTGTGCCCAGCTGGCTGCTGCTGCTGGCTGGGATTTCTGTGATGCTTGGAGATGATCCTGGAAGTGTGGGAAACCTGTCACTGGTTGCTCTCCATGGTTTCTGAGCTGAGTGGGAATGCTTTCCTCTTCCTCCAAGCATGGCTTTACTTTGGTTATTTGCAGACAAACTTTTGCTTGTAAAATCTCTTTGCACCCTTCCCATTTACATGTATCTCCATGTGTGATTTGTCAGGGTGTGTAGTTCTTTATAATCTAATGTAGAGTAAGTATTTTAGGATAGAAAAGCCACTCACCTGGGTCAGTACTCACCTTGAGTACTGTGTACAGTTTTGGGCACCATAATGTAAAACATAAATTAAGCTATTAGAAAGCATCCAAAGCAGAGCCACAAGGATGGGGAAGGGTCTGGAGGGGAAGCCATAGGAGGGGTGGACAATGCTGTCAGGCACATGGTGAGATTTTTGGGGTGATCCTGATGGTCCCTTCCAACTGAGATTATTCTAGGATTCCATGAGTGCTGAGAGCGGGCAGGGCTCAGCGAAGAGGCATCCCTGGGAAACACCTTCCTGCTCCTTCAGCCCTTCTCTGATGGCAGAGGGCGTGTGGAAGGAGAGCACCGGGAGCTGCCGGCCCGTCCGTCTCCCCGCGGGGCACCGGGAGCGCCTCCCCGCATTCCGGGCATCGTTTGCGGCCCCGCCCCGCCGGCCCCGCCCCCGCGCGCCCCTTAAAGGGCCCGGCACCGCTCCCGCAGCCTCGGCTCCGCCCCACCCGGCCGGGCAGCGCCGCCATGGCGCTGGAGTTGGAGCCGTGCGCGGCTCCCCTGAGCTCCTTCCTGAGGGACTTCCCGGCGCCGCTGGGCCCGGGGGAGCCGCTGCCGTGGAGCTCCGCGGGGAGCGGCGCCCTGAGCAGGGCCGAG
>VXAX01000188.1:197432-239437 GCA_013399835.1 Leptocoma aspasia | reverse complement strand
AAAGAAGGGAAAGAGAGCTAGACAGAGTAAAGCAGAATTGAAGTGCAGCAATCTACTTATTAATTCTTCTTTTCACAAAATGTTTGTGAAAAACAGAAATAGATAAGAAAAGTGTTTTAATGAATTCTCATGGCTGGCTGCAGGCAGCTCTGTGTTTGGGTGAAGCCATGAGTTTGGGTGCAATGTAGTGTACCTGAAGTGTCAAATGTAGGGATCCCTGCAGAATTATAGCTCTGTTTTAGGCTCCCAAGACAAAGAGAAACCTCATCTTGCAGTTGCAAAAAGGCTGCATTTTCCTGTTGGGTAGGCTAAGTTCTTGCATGTGGAGAAAAAGACTGATACAGCCCAAGGCCAAGACAGGAATCTTGTGTTTTGAAATTGCAGGCCTTCTTCTTATAATCCCTGTAATTAGGAACTAAAACTGAAGTCTCTGATTGTGTGAGAAATTGCCAACATTACATTTTTTCCCGTGTTTGCTACTGTGGATCAGTTCAAAATGCAGTTTTGAAGGCTAAATAGACTTTTTCTGTTGATGTGAATCCTCTATAAAATAGATGAGGGAATAGTAAGGAAATAAGAATGTTAAAGATTTTAAGAAATGGAAAAATAAGGGCGAGGACTGACATTAGAAGACATTAAAATGTTTGGATAAAAGTTGTTGAAGATGCAGGAGAGGTGCCAGATTAGTGACTGTGCAGGAGGAGGTCACTGTAGTTGGGATCCAGCCATCTGCAGGCTGTCATGGCAGCATCCCAAACACATGGATGGCAGCTCAGTGGAAAACACACACCCTCAAATATCACTGTGTTATAACACTGTGTTATTCTATGGAGGTTTAACACTCTGAAGGTGTTATTTGATATACCTTGCTGACTTCTGGCATTGTTGCTTGAGCTCTATTTCATGAGTGTGAGATTTCTCTAACACCCCAGCATCCCAGAATGTATTTTACATGGTGATTAGTACTGATGAAGGATTTCTATGTAGATCAAAGTGTTATTGGGAAACACGTTTGACACTCAGTTCTGCTGCTCTGCTTTTCATTTCTGTGTTGTCAGGTACTTCATTCACACGTGCACAGATGTTTGGGTCATGCCCAGAAGGGCCCAAGCCAATCAAGGTCCACAGCCAATAAAGGCCCAGCAATATCCTTGGCTCGTGAGACAACATATGGTGATGTTTAGCTTGTTCTTCTGGGTGCTTGGAGGCACAAACCTTTGTGCCTTTGCAATGAGGAGCGTTGTTCCTCCACTACTGATCAGGATTTCTGTTGAGAAGAGAATGGGCCAAGAAATAACTTTGGTTTGGTCCAACAAGGAGTTTCTGAATGCTGTTGCTTCTCCAAGGCTGCACATATCTTTTTACATGGAAGCAGCTGGATACATCAAGCTAATCCCTGAATGACCTAATCTAAAATGAATTATTTTAACAAACCTCTGCAAATGCAGCTATTGTAGCAAAACACCAGCTAAAACAGCAAACCATTTTGCTCTCTGGCAGGCCTTGCCCCTAAATCACTAATCTGGTAAAGCTTTGCAAATATTTCTACCTTGAATAGTTCCTTGAAATTTATGGAACTGCCTGCTGCTAACTGCAGCTAAATACAGACATAACTTAAACCTGCTCTGATTCTTCAAAATGTTATCTTGTTTTGCAGAATTTTAATGAACATACACTTTTGGGTAATAGCTGTGTTATGAAAATAGGTGAATGTGAATGAAGCAGCCATTAGCTACTTCCCAAGCTTTAGAAATTAACCTGAAATATTCCTGACTTCCACTGCAACAGAACAGGATATGAAATCAGACCCCCAAATACAGAAATTTCATCTTCCCCCCCGATAGGAGCTGAAACTTGTATGGCCATCCTGTGACATATCCAAAGAACAATGTGAAATTCCTGCAGCCTTCCTCTTGGAGGAGGTTTACTACAATAACAGTTGAGAGACTTGGGCTTCCTGTTCTGCCCCCTCCCAAGTGATCTGCTGTTGCCTCAGCATCCTGTTTTGTCTTTGTGCTTTACACTGTAGTGCTCACACCAAGGTGTGGCCCTGGTATCTTTATTTTCAGTATTCCCTTCTTTTAGTTAATTCAGCAATTCTGATGTTTAATGTGATTTAAGTATGAGGAGGGGGAAAAAAAATCTTAGTTTGCCTCTGATTTCCCAATCTCTTCTTAAATTATTCTTTAGTCTTTTCCTCTGTGAAAACTACTTTCTACTGTGACCTCTGCTTTTAATAAATTCCCTAAAACTTACTTCCTTATTCCTAATTTGAACAATTTGATGTAATGCACTGGTACTTCTCCTTGATTGGGAACATGTTTGCATATTTTGCTCTCATAACCTGTGTGAAACACCCTTTCTGTTGTTGTTTCAGGATAAACACTTAATTTTGAAACAATGTGTTTAGGGTTTATTCAAAAAGTGGCTTTTGTGGAATTAAACCTCTCCTGTTCTGCTGTAGAGTTTTTCTTCCTGCTGAGAATAAAATGGAAGTAGCAGGTGACTCTTCATTGCACATTTTGTATAAAAACTGTTCAGTAATGACTGAAGGGCCTGAACAGATGGGTTCTGGATTCTAAAGCTGCTGCTTCTGGTAGTTTCATAAGAAAAGCTGGAAAAAAACTGCTTCATGTAAGCATAAGAGATGGAAATTCTGTGTGTGGCATTGTTTGTGTATTTGTTTTGATTGTCTCTTGTTCATCTCCTTTAATGACTTGATGTCATTAGCACAAGAAACAGCTTCCTGTGCATTGTAGAATGTCAGATGTTCTCTCCTTAATGGATATATATTTATACTTTTCTGGCCACCATCACCCTGGGAACTCTGGGTACTGCTCTAATAAATGCTAATGCTTAAAGCTGCTTGAGTGGAAACATTCTGTAGTTGATTATAAGAATAAAAAGAGAAAGGGAAATAAAAGTAGCAGATTGGGGAGAAAATACTGAATACAAACAGCTTTTGTTTATGAGGAAACTTGTGACCTGCTATTATTTTGGCAGTGTGAGAGGATCTTTCACTTGCTGGAGAACTGCTGGCATTTGCAGATCTGCACTAAAACTGCTGCTGGTAGAGCTGTAACATGCTAGAAACACACCCTGAGCCTGCAGTGGCAGAGCTGTGCTGTGTGACCTGCTGCTGTTCCAGAGCCCATGGGGAAATAAGGGCACATCTTCCTTTGGATGTAAGGCAGCTGCAGCTGACCTGTGCTTTCAGATATAGCACTTCTTTCTCCCCAGCATGTGTGTATGCACAGTCTGAAAGGAAAAGAGGATTATACACTGGTGTTCTGGCCTGCAGTACCACTGCTGCCTTGTTGCCATGTCTTTGGTAATAATGTCTAGAAACAAAATCATATCACCTTTTTTTAAAATCTTAAACATAAATGATCAATGCTTGGCCAAGACAGCTGGTAATCTCTTGTGCTTTATTTTATACAAACAGATCTCCTGACAGTACTGTGGGAGAATGTGTATATTTGGGGTGGGGGGGAATATGAATTCTTTTGCTTGCAAAATAGGGAAATAAAAATGCAGGAGGCTTTGTGCAAACATGGAGTGTTCGGTGTGTCCTGGAGAGGCTGTGTACCACCCTCCAAGGTGACACAGAGCTCATGTCTGTGCTCCCAGTGCTGAGGAGCATCTTTTTGGGGTCTGCCATCTGCTGTACTACTCTGAGTCCTCAAAGCCACTGTAAGCTGGGCAGGGAACACTGCAGGAAGTCTGTCAGCTGTTTTCAAGCCATCATAAAGAGTGTAGTTGTAGCTGAGGCTCTGGTCAAGGTGTGGTGGCCTGACCTTTGATGCTCTGGATGCTTCCCTCTTACCCAAAAAAACTGTTTGCTAGAGACTTCTGAATGTACCCTCTTAAACTGGAGGGGAAGAAGTGGTGGGAACGTCTTTGAACTGGTGACTTGTTTGCAACACTTGCTGCAAGTGTACTGGGGATTTAATGACACAAATACAAAATGAGTAAGAAGTTACCTTATTGTGTTTCAGCTTCCCAAAAGAACATGTATATATTTTGGTTTTTTTCTTTCTGATGACTGGTACTAAAAGGGTCAGTAACAGTCTTATGATTGACCTGATGTATGTGATTACACTGTGGCTGTGGTGGTGTGACAGCAGGTCTTTTGAAATGAAATAAAATATATAGCTAAATTGTATTGCAGAAGAGAAACAAGGTGAACAAGAGAAGTAAGTTCTGTTCTGTAATTTATACCAAATCTAAAGTATGCAGAATATTATAATTGCATTCTACTTCCGTGTGTAACTTTATTTTGGCCCAGAGGTATGTGTATCACCAGGAGCTTTGCATAGCTCCTTTTACCAGTACTGTGTGTGTCCAGTAGTCCAGAATCTTTCAAGGAGGAGGGTGGCATATAAATTTAAGTGTTGTCTTTATTAGCGTAAGTATTGCTTTACTCTTTAACTTACCTCTTTTATCTGTACTCAGGTTTTGTGTTTTACTGTGAGTGGCTGGAGGATATGAGCTCCATGTTCCAGCCACTGTCGACCTGACTTCAGCTGCTGGTGAAGCTATGATGCCTCATCTGCACTGTTACGACATGCTTTAATTCTTTTTAAATATTTTTTTATTGTGGTCAGAACACACCCTTTATGTTAGCAAAGAAATAGCCTGCAGCAAAGAAATTCAAGATGTGTTTACTACTAGCCTGTGTGTGCTGAGGCTGAGTTTAGTGTTGCGTGTCAGAGAAATGGGGCTAACGTGTTTCTTCTAAGATTGCCCTGAAGTAGCATCCTGTGCATGTAACACACCCCACCAGCTTTCCTCTTCTCTCCAATACAGTTGGTTTTCCACTTAGGAACCAGCTACAGTGTTCCTTCTGATTCATGGAGATTAAATTATGCTTGGTTCAACTCATCACCAGAGTGTCTTGGGCTTCTTTGAAAGGAAGATTTTAACAATAAGTGACATTCTTCTTTGCTTACAGGAAAGGTTTGAAGTCTGCAATGGTAATTGCAGTGGGTTACTTTTGCACTGGTTGCCATAGGTACTGTGGCTGTTTGCAGATACTCTCCAGCCAAGTGAGACCTTGTAGCTCTCAACTAAAGCAGCAGTTCTTGCTCTTTTTTAATGACACATTTTGTTAACTCTTAAAAGTTAACAAAAAGTCTCTGATTTATAAGGTGAACTTAGAACTGGTAAATGTTGAACCTGAATGAAAGATGCCATTCCTTGGAGCTCCATTTACTTGAGCTCAAGTGAAAACCAGTCTTGCCAATATGGTAATGCTATGATAAAGAGTTAATAAAGTAATCACAAATGTTCTGTTCAGAACTGAGTTTGAACTAAATAGGTTGGGTAAATTTTTAGGCTTTTATCTTTTTTCAGTGTGTCAGAATCAATTGTTTGATGTTGTTGCTGTCTGCTTAACAAAATCTCAATAAACAACCACTTTCTTACAGATTTGCAGAACTGTGGAGGGAGAGGAAATACATAGGAAGCAAAGCTGAATGAAGGATATCAGTGCTGAGGAATCACTGAATTTCCTTTTTTGGAACTGGGTGGCAACTGGAAAAAGTTGAAGGATGTGACATAATTTGTAAATTTTTTTCTTTGTTATGGGCATCCTGTAAGCAGAGGTTTATACAGGACTTGTGCATTATGGCACTTAGTAGATTTCCTTTTGTTTAAGCTGCTTTTTATGGACCCAGTTCAGCAATCCTGGACTCTGGAAAGCAGAAATGTACAAAGTTTAAAATCAAAGTATTAAGCCCTCTTCTGATGCTGAGCTGTGAACCCAGGCTAGATTTGATTTTTTTTTTCCTCCAGCAGAGAAAGTCTGAAGATGTCTGAAGCTGGGGCTCTCACTGTGCAGCTAAATGCAGTACTGTTTTCTTAATATTTCTTGTCTCTATTCTTGGAGCTGAAACATGCTTTGGCTAAAAGCTTCTGACTTTCAGCAGCCTCAATAATGCATCTGACATTGTTTGGGGGGCTTATATTTTCATAGTCCTTTCTCTTTCTCTTATGTGAACAGGAAGAAGGATTTTGGAGGGCAGGGGGTTCCATATCTGTTTTGGATGTATTTCTTGCCTGACCTTTTAAAAGGTTGTCTGTCAGAGTCATTATAAGCAGGCATTGTTACTTTAACTGAGCTAGGAAAGGAACTGACTCCCCTAAACATATCAGCCTTAAAGAAATAAAAAGCCACATTCTGTTTTCCCTTGATGTGACATGACTGCAGCTAGCACTGAAAGGACTGCAAACACATTGCCATCTATTTGAAGTACCAAAATAACTCATTAAATTGGGCCGTCACTGCCACAGAATGTGTGGCATAAAGCAGGCCTGTGTTGGAGCCTGCTGACTGACACAATGCTTTCTGTTTGCTGCCACGGGAGGTACTCATACATGGCTCTGAGGATGTGACAAGGCCCCTCTTTCAGAAGCACAATGGCAAAATGCATTTCAGCTTGTTGTCACTAAGTCTAAAACCCTGCAGTCTTCCCCTCCCTGCCCTTCTGTACACACAAACCACTCATTGCTGAGCAACATCACAGACCAATTGCTTCCACCATTTCATACTCCCCAGCAAACCAGTTGTATGCAGAACTTTCTAAATGTTTCCTGGGAAAACAAAGTCTTGTCCTTGACTTGCTGTAGGTGCCTTAATGTGGTATTTGCTTTGGTTAGGTAATTCAATACCTTGTGGGAATCAAATGCTCCATGAACAATGGATAAAGTGGGTTTTTATGGATGTTGATTCTTATTCTTCATTGTGCTTATAGAAAATGGCTGGAACATGTGTTGTATGTATATTGTAGTTGTTAGTGCTTGCCATGAGACTATAGTGAATATAGGAGTTATTTTAGTAGCCTCCTTAGTATTATTATAGTAGCCTCCTTTTGGAGCTGGATGGGCCCTGTTTGTTTACAGATTCAAAAACATTATAGCAAGTGTGTGCTTCTTATAAACCATGTGGCTTGGATAAAGCATTGAGTGAGCAGATCATGTAGCATTATTGTCTTCTAGATGCCTTCCTAAAAGCTTCATCTAAATAATGAGTCTTGGAGTCTCTTCTCATCCTAGTCCCCAGTCTCAACTCTTTGCACCTTTTACCTGGGTGGTTTCTTTGGAAAACTTCCAGTCAGAATAAACTGAATGATAAGGGCTGTAGGTTAGCATTAAGCATGACTTTTCTTGTGAAGGGAAGGAGAGTTCCAAGTAACTTGTTTAGAGATTTGCATCTGCCACAATGCTGAGATCTTGATACTGTCTGTGGTGAGATTGTTGACTGCAAGCAAGAAATGCTGTGTAGTGAGTAGAAACAAAATGTGTGTGTTCAGAGGCTGGAATTGAAGGTAGCAGTTCCCATCTGAGAGCTCAAGAGAAAGAGGTACCATCTGTGACTGGAATGTGAGGCAACAGTTTGAAAATATGATTCATACACTTCTTCCTCTTTACATTCTTGAGAAAGCAGTTGTCTAACTGAGGATCTTACTAAAGATTTGTGTGAATAAATATTGAACATATGGTTTGCTCTACTAGTTTACTAATGGAGGTTGTATTATTGTGTAATGGTTTCTAAGACTGAGGTCACCAACCATACACTGCAAGGCTGTACCTCAGTTTAAACTAATGCAGTCTATTTTGCTTTCCCTTCCTTTTCTTACCAGCAGAGATGTTTCACCACTTCTTGCAGCATCATTGATCCATGCTGCAGTTGATGAAGTTCTCCAAACAGACTTGACTGAATTTAAGCTGCAAAATGTGGAAACAGAGGGAGAAGGAGATGAGGAAAGGTTCACCTGTAAGTATACTTCTTCCATCTGTGGTTTTCCCAGAGGCTGTCTTTCAGAAGAGTTCAGTGTTTTGAAATGTTTCCCAGATTTATTTGGTTAGGCTGCCTGGCAAGCAGCAGTGAATGGAACTTCATTTGCTTTTGCTGTGTGTCTGTGGGATGAAAGGAAGCTCTGCTAGTTTTGTGGGCAGCATGCAAACACAGTGTCTGGAGCCCTGACTGATCCTGTGCATTGGCTTTCTAAAAGGGAGGAGTGTGTCCTTTTCCCTTTAGCAGAGTGACCTTAGCTAATTATTCCTGTGTTTTGACATTGACATCACCACAGTTGTTGTACAGCCAGACCAACACCTTCAATTCATCCATACAAACCATCTTGCTTTTGTCTTGGCAACCAGATTCTGGCTCCTCCACATCTTGAACATCCTGAAACTCTGGATCTTTCTCTTGGCAAGTTGCTCGATAGTCTCTGTCTTTATCAATTATTTCTTTTCTTCCCACTCCCTCCTATAAAGGTGGCATGCTGAGGGAAGAAGAGCTTTGCATGTCTTCCACCTGATGCCTGCAAACAGACCTTGAGTGACTGAGTACTGGGTTTGTGCCTTGTGTAACAGATGGTCCTACTGCATTTACGTACTGAAGTGTTTAACATTAGACTTCACCAAACCTTCAGCGCCAGTGCCAAGAATTTAAATGGAGCAGGATGCAGGCAGAGTAGAAGATAAAAATGGAGAAGAGATGTCTTAGGCAAACCAGTATGTTCTGTAAGAGGAAATACTCACCCTTCCATTTCCCTGGGATGGCTTGAAAGGCAATTCCGTGTGCCCCAAACAGAGCAGTGCAATGGCCAGGATATGACACTTCCCAGAAGCCTCTTTCAGCATTCATGTCCAAGTCTGAAACAGCAGGAGGGGGAACTCAGTTAATTAAGCCATGCTGCACCCTGATTATGTCATCCCTCGCCTTAATGCTTGTGGCCTTGACTCACTGCAGCTAACCTGGCCTGGGACAGGACTCTGCCTTGAGGGGGAGCTGGCAAATATGAGTTCAGTGTGACCAGGTCACTGCAGCCTCTGCAGGAAAGTCAGAATCAGCATATTGTAACTCACCTAGGATAATTACGTAGGTTTGCACAGAGCAGTTGGAAACTGTTATCAGAGCATCCTGCAGTCACTGTGCTGCAGACTCTTTGTTGACTCCTATGTAATTACTCATACTTTGACTCCTCATCTTGGAGGTGAACTGTAGCAGTAATATAAGACATGAACTGGTACACATTTGTGAGCCTAGTATTGTAGTCTGTAGTTCTGTGTTTTATGTAAACCTTGGGCCCACAAACCAAAATGAACCCTATCTGAATAATAAAGAAATAAAGTTTAGAAATGAGGAGTAATGAAGAACTTGATAGGACATGGACATTTTCTTGGTCACAAGCATCTGATGTCTCTGGTTACTGTATATTGGGGACATTTGTAGAATATTCAGGCTGCTGTTTTACTCTGAAGACCGTAAAGATAGGACTGGACTCTACTTTTAATATAGTGCAAGCTAAGTTGGAAAATCCTTGGATGAGGTTTGTGTTGTACTAGTTCACATTCTCTCTCGCTATTCCTTGTTGACAAATGCCCCAGGGCCCTCCCTGTTCTGATAGTTGAAATCTTCTTTAATTTCCATTTTACGTATTCCTATTTTGTTTGTTCATTCTTGTGTCACCGTTGCCATTTAGATCAAATCTCTACTGGCTGTTCATTCCCCTATCAAACAGGATGGAAATCTGCTCATTGTTCAGGTGTTTGCATTGCCTGATCTCAGCAAGGAACAGCTACTCTGAAGGTGTTCATTTTTCTGCACCCTTGGACTGTGCTTGTTTTCCCCTATCTTGTAATTGCTATTACATCACTTTAACTGTACAACTAGAAGGAAAGCTGTTCCTCCTGCTACAGCACAGTATGGACTCTCTTCCTGCACTGCAGTAATAAATCTGCCAAAAAAAGCATTCTTGGAATGAAAGAGAAGTGATTATATAAAAGCAACGGGGGGGTGTGCACGTGTGAGTACCACTGTTTGTGGTATGCTGCAGAAGCATTTCTGCTGTTAAGATACTAAATTCTTTGTCAGATTTCACAAGCTTAATATTTAAAGAGCAATTACGTCCTGGTCAGTATTAGAGTAGACATTTACAAATATGTAAACTAACAGCTATAGGCAAGGCTGTCTGAGATGCTGTCCTATTTAGTTATTTTGTGTATGAGATGATTTAATAGCTAAAGGTTTTAATAGCTTGTCCATTAACACCTACATATTAAGGAAATCAAAAGTACTTTTGGTTAGTATGTAGTGGCTGCTGTCAAAGATGTGTGTTTAAATTTAAGCTTTCAATTCTCCAGGCCCAGAGATGCAGCTGAAGCTGGCCAGCCACTGTTGCTGGAAAAAAAAAAAAAGCTTGAGAACCAGGAGTTATAAAAAGGAATTCTGAGGAAGCTTTAATGCTAGCAGTGTTAGCAGGAGTCAGGATAAAAAAGATATAGGAAAGATAGCTCATGCACTGCAGTTCTTTAGAATACACACTAGTGACCAGCAAATTATTTTTGGTCTATAAATGTTCTTTTCAGTGCATTTTGAAGTTAGTTTGTTTAGCATTGAGGCAGGTTTCCTACTCAAATAACAAAACTTTAAATGGTTACCGATTTGGAGGGATTCTGTGTTGCAAAGCTAGACACAATGCCAAGCGCCAAGCCATTCAGTCTGATGAACAAGTTTGGATTAATTGATCTTTGGGATCTATCCAGAAAAGGATTTGAGTGTCTGGCTGGAGCTTTTCATGCTATGCCCAATGGGTGTTTACAGTTCTGCTCTGTAATGACAGAGCTGGAGAGTAGCGGAAGTGTTCTGTCCCTGCAGCTCCTACAACCATGAGTATTTAAAAGGATAAAAATAACAGCTTAAAATTCTAATCTGTTCAGCTCAACTATGAGTTAAGCTATTATCCTCAGCAAACATTTTCAGACTTTGTTGTTGTTTCAGTGGAAGTGGTTCAGTAGGACATAACCTGACCCAAAGCCAGGCCAGTGCCTTTTCAGCCCTTGTGTCCAAGACAACAGCAATCTCATCTTGAAGGTTTTTCTGCCCACTTGATGATTCCCTTTTCTTTTTCAGTATATACGAACTCCTACTACTATATCTTACTAATTTTACTTACATAATAATATTAATATCTAATATGCTAGACTGATTTTTTTTGGGGTCTTTGTTATGATTTTTGTGATGTAATCATCTGCTTGATAAACCTCTATTTTGAGAAAACTAGCAAGTAAAGAAGCTGCTATTGTTAATGTTACACTGTTTTCCATTGCAACTTTCCCTCCACATGATTCTCAGGACCTCATTTTAATTCTTGCAGAGCCTGTAAAGGCAGGGTGCTGGATGTGTGTATGTAGCTGTAGGGAAAGAAACTTGAAGGAAGGACAGGCCTAAAGATGAGGTAGTGTAGGAAAGTGGGACACAGCACTTACTGTTTTGTCTCTGTGCTGTCAGTGCTGGATGGGGAGTCGCTGCAGCGCTGCTTTTTTAACAAGCTGCGGGACGTGTGCTCCGAGTGGCAGAAGCAGCTGCCACCGCTGCGGCCCCCGACGCGCTTCCTGCTGGTGTCCATCCACGCCATCCGCAACGCGCGGCGCAAGATGGAGGATCGCCACGTCCTGCTCCCGGAGTTCAATCAGCTCTTTGGTCTCCCAGTAAGTCTGGGCACAGCAGGGGAGGCTGGCTGGGCAGCTCTGCCACATGGCTGTAGCACAGGGCCCTGGTGATGGATGAGCTGTGAATTTGTTGCCATAAGTTATTTATCGTGTCTGCACTGGAGCAAGGACTTGGTGATTCAGATTGCTAGGGGCCAACTACTGCCCTGATAAAGAAGTGATGCAGGGAGGATCTCGTGACTTTGGGATTCACTTAATAAGTTATGATACAGGAAGATGGGAAGTTCACCTAGTGTTGTGTTGCTGGAGTTACAATGTTCTTGTGACTGACACAACTTATGTATGGATTGAGAGCAGCCCTGAGGAGCAGGACTTGGGGGTGTTTGCTGATGAGAAGCTCAATGTGACCCAGTGATATGTGCCTGCAGCCCAGAAAGCCAAACATATTCTGGGCTGCATCAAAAGCAGTGAGGGCAGCAGGCTGAGGGAGGGGAACCTGCCCCTCTACCCTGCTCTGGTGAGACCCCACCTGCAGAGCTGTGTCCAGCTACATAAAAATGAGATGGACCTGCTGGAGCAAGTCCAGAGGAGGCCACAACGATGAGAGGGTTGGAGGACCTCTGCTGTGGAGACAGGCTGAGAGCTGAGCTTGTTCAGCCTGGAGAAGAGAAGGCTCTAAAGATGCCTTATAGCAACTTGCAGTGCTTAAAGGGGCTACAAGAGAGGGGTTTGGAGCAACCTGGTCTAGTGGAAGGTGTCCCTTCCCATAGCAGAGGGGAATTAGATGGTCTGTAAGGTCCCTTCCAAGCCAAACCATTCTGTGATATGGAGAACAGCACTTGTACAAGTGCCAGTTCATGAAACTGCCAGAAGACTGTATCCATGCCAGGTTATTTTTAAGGACGTTAAGTGACTAACAGCAAACAAAGAAAAGCAATTGGCCTGCAAACTATCCATTTTATACATGTGTAAATGGACTTAAATTGCCATTTGTATGGAAGGCAGCCCAGAATAAGGAATCTTTGCTTGCTGGTACCAGTCTATGAGCTATTTTGGTTTCAAACATGAATGTCTTCCTCTCTCTCCTCCCTGCAAAAGGATGATGTTGATCGTGCTTACTTTGCCGTGTTCGATGGCCATGGTGGAGTGGATGCTGCCAATTACTCAGCAACCCACTTACATGTAAATGTTGGGCTACATGAAGAGATTGTTAAGAATCCAGCTGAGGCCTTGAAATGTTCTTTCCAGAAGACAGATGAAATGTTTCTTTTCAAAGCCAAAAGAGAGGTGAGTCGGTAGAGATTAATTCCATTGTATTTAAATAACACTAAGAACTGTTGGACAATGTGGTATTATCCAGAAAATTCTGACAGTACAGTTTATTTGAATCACTGGCTTCTTTATGAAATTAGGTTTTATGAACATGTTAAAGTTTTGTTTGATCAAATTATTTCTTATTTTGAGGAAAACCAGTGCTTGGAAGTTCAAGATGAGTAATTGAAAAGAAGTGCTAAAGTGATTTAAATGATTCTGACATCTCAATTATTTGATAGAATACTGGTGCCTCCTTGTCTAAACCAGGCAGCCTCTGAATGTTCTGCTGCCTTACCTCTTACCTGGAAAAGAGATTTCGTTCTTCCTGATAATATGGTCACTATCTTCCTCTTTCTTGTCCCACCATTAATGTCACTGGTGGTTGTAAGTGAAAAATGTGTTCTGTGATTTAAGTCAGACTCCTCAGTTAATTAAATTTGTTGATTAAACTTAGAATGTTCATTGTACCAACTTAATTCATTCTTCAAATCGACATTAAGCTAATTATAGCAGTACTGTGGAAGTACTCATTGTCAGTATCTTCATTTCTGTCAATGAGGTGCGAAAGAGGGACCAGCATTTCATAAGGTCTGACTCTCACTAATCTTTATAGGGAATCTAGGACAGTTAGATGTTTTTCCTTTGCCATTCTCATTTAAATACCCATGGATAGGGAGATCTCTGTGGAGCAAGGTATCTGCAGTTGCTAGTGGTAGAATAGAGAATGTGAAAGGGATTGGAGAGACGTGTTTATTTGTGAAATGTTCATTCTACTGAAATTCAGATCCTCTTGCTTCTCTGCATGTCTCTGTTTTAAGCAACAGAGCTCTTGGTCTCCTAGATCAGTTTTAGAATTAGTAGCAAGAGAAGGAAGAACATAAGAGACAGTATTAATCATCTGCATACTAGAAAATGTTTATAAATCATTTATTTCAAGTGTCTATATCTTGTTTTCTTTTTCAAGTACTTGAATTAGGATTAGCAGGTTTTATCTGTTGCATTTAGTGTGATTAAACCTAAATTTTCAATATTGGCATATATCCTAGGAGGGCTGGTTGAATATTCACCTGATACACCTGTTTTCCTTCTGTAGAAGCTGCGGAGTGGCACAACAGGTGTGTCTGCATTGATTGTAGGGAACAAACTGCACATAGCATGGCTGGGGGACTCTCAGGTGATGCTTGTGCAGCAAGGGAAAGCTGTGATATTAATGGAACCTCACAAACCAGAAAGAGAAGTAAGTCTGACTTGTTTTTTCCTGAGTGTGTGATGTCAGATTCTTTCTTGAAACCTTTTAAAGTGTTTGGTGCTTTACATAATTACATCTACTGTATGGTTAGGATGCATGGAATTAACAATTTCTTGTTTTGTGTCCACTCCTGTGTCTTGACAAGGTGATCCCTACACCTTACCTGCTTGGAAGTACTAATGAATGGTACTGATAGTCCTGACTTCAGTTCCTGCTCAGACTATTCAAAATTTGCAGTAATTAAAGACTTTGACAGGATTTTTGTGTGTGAATTTAAATCTGGCTGTTACAAAATATCTTAGTAATTTGAGATTAATAGCAATTTAAAATATTAGCATAATGCAAGTCTTTCATTATATGCAGTACTGTCATTGAAAAGCTAATGCTAATCTATTGCCCTAACTGGCTTAAAGTGTATTTCATTTCCTATCTATTTTAAATAGCCAGATATTTTATTCAATTAAATTGGATGGAGGCTTTGCAAGTTTAGCTGGCATTGCATGACCCTTTGCCTTCACTGCATGAATATTTGTAATAACTGAGTAGTTAAAGGAGTATCAATGCAAAGACTATTGTTACTTAGCTTAGTTATCATGTATTTCATTCTGAGCATTTGTGTTCACCCAGTTGCTGTATGGAATGGGAAGAAGTGGTAGGAAATACTCATCCATATGGGAAAGCATATGATGATACAAAAACTTGAGAATTCTGCTCTTTTGTGGACAAGCCATTTTTTTGTGGACAAGCCATAGCAGGGATGGGAAGTAGCGGCTTGTTTCCAGAAATCCTATGTGCATGTTTCTGTGCTAGATCCTGATATGTGTATTTGCTATATTCATTGTAGAAATACAGAAGCTGGAGCAGCAAACAAAATGTATTCCACTGTTTTTTCAGGATGAGAGAGCAAGGATTGAGACTCTAGGTGGCTGTGTAACCTACATGGACTGCTGGAGGGTTAATGGTACCTTGGCTGTTTCCAGAGCAATTGGTGAGATAAACCATCAGAATCAATAAACTTTGGATTAAATTTGATTGAAACACACCACCTGAGACTGTGTTTACTGTAAATGGTGTCTTGTTCAGCATCAAACAACTAGTAAACTACTTTACTGTCTTTCCCATAAGGCAAGGACTTACATGGCTTGCAGCTAAATCAGCTTATTGGTTTTACCATGAGCATAAAATGTTTTTATTTTACATACTAGCCATGATAGTCCTATTTTTTTTCAACTACTAAGATTTTGCTAAAGATCTAAGATAAGATAAATGTCTAAAGTACTGTAATGTTTTACAGTAGTTTAACAAATATATAGCATTTAATTTGTAAGAATGGAGGAAGCAATAAATGTTTGTCTAGCCTTTTTTATGTCCTCGAATGTCTGAATTGTGAGGGGGTTTTGTCCACTTTAATATGAATGTGTCTTTCTCCTGACTGCAAATCTTTCTGCTTAAGTCAAATCGCTTTTACCATCCTCAAGGCCATCCTTGAGGATGGTAAAAGCAATTGGTGGGTAAAGAAGTACCTGTTTACATCTAAAGTAATAAAGCCTTTGCTTTGTATGTTTGTCTCAGGTGACATCTGCCAGAAGCCCTATGTCTCTGGTGACGCAGATGGAGATTCCTTTGAGCTGACTGGCTCAGAAGATTACCTGCTCCTTGCATGTGATGGATTCTTTGATGCCATCAAGCCCCAGGAGGTTGTGGACTTGGTCCTGGATCATTTGATGCAGACCAAAGGAGTGGGGCTCAAAGCAGCAGAGAGACTGGTGGCTGCTGCCAAGGAAAATGGATCCAGTGACAACATCACTGTTCTGGTGGTGTTCTTGAGGGATCCTCAGGACATCCTGGCAGACTGTCTCAGAGACTCTAAGAGCCCTAGGGCTGATGATGATGATGCTCAGAGCTCACCCTTTAACTTCCTCAGCTGTGAGGCAGCAGCCACACAGTGACAGAATCTGTTCAGTCCAGAATGTTCAAGTAAGTTCATGTAAGGAACTGCTTTCCACTGAAGAAGCGTCTAATACAGTGGGCAAATGTATCAGGAAAAAAGACAAATGGACAAACATGGAACAGCAAGGCAAGATCCTTTTTACTGAGTTCCCATTTGTCTTTTCCTTCTCCCTTTTTTCCCCCCCTGCCCTCAAAAAACACTGAGCAGACGTGGAGATTTGTACAGCTATTTCATCTCTGGGAGCAGACACTAAAGTGTGTCCCACTTGGTCATATCCCTCTGTCCTGGAAGTGGTAAGAAATCATAATAGGTATAAGCTAATGGATGAGAATATGCATTTCATTAATTCTGAGTGAAAATTTAAATTAGTGCTTAGAAAGAGCACTGTATGTTGTACTTAACTGTGATGTTACTTTGGAAGGTGGAGGGGAGAAGCTGTCCCCACCACAGAGAAGCTTCTTCCTGTGTGTGTTCTGTAGGAACAGGCTTGGGGTGCAGGGACTGGGTGACACCAGTATGCTGTGTAAGGTGCTCTTGGTTTGTACCAAAGATACTACAAGAATGATGCAGCCTCTTTATTCAAACAGAAACATTTAACATTTGTGTGTATGGAGAGGAGAAAGTAAAAGTGGATGCTCCAGAAAAGAAGGAAAACTAGCTAGAAATATCCCAGGGAAAACGATAGAAAATCAACTGCTTTCTGGGATGCTCTGGTTTCTAAACTGGAATCTGATATTTAACTGCACTGGATTACTTCTCCCTAACAAACGTGCTTATGGCTATTTGGCAGCCTGAAAAGACCCCTCTTGTGGTATTTGAGAGAGATCTTTACAGTTTGTGTGCTCAAGCAGGTAAATGTGCTCTTCCTGCCACTATTTTGTGTACTATAGCAAAGGAGAAATTTATTTTTATTGCAAGTGTTTTTGTTAATTTTCCGAACTTTACATTTGGAGGAATGTTTTGCAGTGTTACTTTATTTTGTTGTGGTTTTTATTTAAACTGGAATTTTAAAGTGGCTCTGTCTTTATTATCTGGTGTAAAAAAACTGACTACCCTCAAGTGCCTTAAATATTTCACCCAAGGATTTCTGGCTGCCTATTGTAGTCTGGTGAGCCAGTTCCTAATTTTTAAAATGTGACTTTTTGTTTTCATTGATGCACTTAAATGTTTCAGTTTGTGAATTATTTTAGTCATAACTAGGTTTCAAGAAAACATCTCTTTCATTGTTGCCAAATCTTGTGGTTTGTAGTAAAAGCTTCACTGTGACTTATTCCCTGCCCTGTGCAGAAAGCTCTAGAGCTTTAATCATAAAGTAACAATATGAGTAATTATTTCATTAAAAAAGTAACTTCTGGCCTTCACAAGAAAATTTAGTAACACAAACTAGAAACAGTTTAGTAACAATTTTTCATAATGGATGATTAATTTGGCCACACTTCATGAACCTTTTGGGTCTGAATAACTTTCTAAGGAACTGTGAAACTCAGAGGATGAAAGAATTGTAATGAACATTGTGAGGGTGTTGCACAACTGCTCTATTCATGATGTGTTAGAGCCTATGGTTGTGTTTTGTCTTGCCTGGCTAGCAGGATTCAACAAGATCTGAAGGCTCAATGGTAAATTTGTTATTAATTTCAGTGTCTAAACAAGAAGTGCTTGGCATCTGGCAGCAAGATTATATGCTGCATTTAGAAGCACATGTCGTTGCAATATGTCAGTCCTGTTGATTAAAATATGGTGAGCATTAATGTTGCTTGGGGAGGAAGTTTAGGTAGAAGATCTGGAATGGCTCAGAGGAAGAACAGAGGAGCACTATGTCCACAATCTCTGGATCCTTGGCTGATGTGGGATGATGCAGTGACCCAAGGCTTTTGCTGGAATTACTGTGGACAATCCTACAGTTTTTAACATGGGAACTCCTCAGTGACCTCCTCTCTCACTACACAGCAGCTCAGACAGCAACTACCTTGTTTTGCCACAGGAGCTTTTCTGCTGAGAAGGTTGTAAGCAGTTTTCCACCCTACATTTGAGTGTCTTAAAACATATGGGGAAGGATTTCCATTATGGCAGCCTGGTGGGGTGGGCATCAATGTTTGTCGTGAACCTTCTTCGGTGAAGGAAGCCCTTAGACTTGTTCAGTCATCTCCTTGGATTTATCAACTCCTCTCTCTTTGATTTCTAGCCAGATACTCAAGTCCATGCTAAATCCTGATGACTACTAGTGCCTCTTTGGTGTCTTGGAAATAGTTCTCTTATTAATATAGTAAGAATGATGCAGAATAGTTTGATTTCATTGCTATCTGAGGGTTATCAGGAGAGAGGAAAGTTATTGTATTTATGAAGGAAGGTGTAAAATATTGGTAAGTTCATGATACGGTTTAGTTTCTGAAATTTGCCAAATTTCCTCAAAGGTGAAAAGGACTGAACAAGCCAAACTCTTTGTAATGGTTCTTTTTTTCCAACGTTTTCTGGGCAGATTTGCATTACAGAGGAAAGAAAGTCTTAAGTCTTTTGATGGCTGCTTGCAGCTATGTGAGAATATCCTTTTTTGTTTCAAATTTGATAATTTCTGTTTTATGGGAGCTAAGTGAAGTGGGCCTTTAGAAAGCTATCTGTGGCAATCATAAAATCTAATTCTCAAGCAATGCTCTAGGGAAGAAATTCTGCATTCTTAGAAGCTGTTCCCTTACATTTACATTCATTCTGACTGACATAGTGCTTCATTTCTTTGAGATGTAAATGGATAGGAACAGTCTTTGAGAAGTCATGGAAATTACAGCGTGGATTAAAAGTATGTATTCCTGTCATTTTCAGATACTCTTTACTAGCTTTAAAGAGTCTGGTCAGGTCAACAGAAATTGTAATGGGTCAAAAAAAGCAGTTTGTATCCCATTGCTAGGATAAGTAATTCCTAATGTGTCATCTACAAGAAAATCCCAAATACGGTTTGGGGGAAAGCTGTAGAAATTAACGGAAGGATTCAAGACAAATGTTCAATAATTTTCATGTCTTACTAGGCTCCAAATTAATGTCTGCTGCTGCATTTTAGCACTCAGCAGAAGAAAAACTGTTCTTTAGAGGAGCCTGAATTTTTAAAACAGAGCACACTTAAATTCTTTTGTTGTTTGACTGGAAACTGGCTTCAGTTCTTCTGCCTAGTGTGTATCCAACATCTTTTGCTTATGGGTAATTCATCCTTTTACCTTCCTTCCTTTACCCATCCTCTCCTTCCAAGCCACACACCTAAGACAGTGAATATTTTGGGTCTGACAGAGACAAGATTAAAATTTTACAAATAACATTTGTTGGGGGGGTTCATTTTGGCTTTTTTTTTTTCCTGAGAATACAGATGATAGAAACGCAGGAAAATTTTTAGAACAGTGGGAGATCGAGTAAAATCCACCCTCTGAGTGATGGAGGAGTGAAAGAGAGAGACAGGAATGCATTTAAGTATTATTAATGCCTATTTTAAAAAGGAAGTGGGCTGGAAAATAGAGCTACAAATGTCAGTTCTTTAGAGTGAAATACCAGTGCTTGAAAGAATTAGAAACACACCCATTAAAAAGGCAGAGCTCGGCTGTGGTAACTCTTGTCTTCAAACAGCCAAAGAAGGAACAGCACTAAAGTGTCCAAGGTGACTTACTGTGACCCCTCAACACTACCTTGGAAGCTAATGATCCTAAATGGATTCCAAACATCCTCCCATGTAAAGCAGTGCTAAGAGGGAGCACCCAGGCTCTGCAATTCCTGGTCACTGTGCAAGTGCTGCTGTGAGTAAATCTGGAGTGAGTGAAGGGCATGGTGAGCCCTGAAGGATGAGTAATTGGGCACCAAGTGGTTACAGCAGTGCTGGCAGCTGAGTAGTGTTAATCACAGTGATGACTTTAATAGCATTTAATAGACACTTATCTCAATTCAAAGTCAGATGTGATACTGCTCTTTTAAAAAGCATTTCCAGTGCCATTAACCTTCTGTCATGAGGAGCCACTAAAATTTCCACTTTTTTGTTGGATGTTGGGAAAAGTGCTTTGCTTGTTTTCTGATTTCTGGAGATAAGTTGGCTGTCTGCACTGGAAAACCTGTGTTCAGTTGATAGCTTAAATCAGTTATTTTGGGTTGAAACTTCTCTCCTAGGCAAAAAAAACCCAAGAAACCACCACCTCAAAACTAACCTAAAAAAGGTGTTTCCAAAACAAGTGGCTAAGAACTTTTATAAATGGCATTGTACAAAAGTAACCAGCAAATACCCTCAATCTATAAAGGGCATAGACAGTAAAGTCTAAGTTAATATTCTAGCTCTACTCTTAGTGCAAGTTTGAGTCTGTTGGTTAAATTACTTGTATTCTTGTGGATGCAGGCACTGAATGTGCAGCACCAGCCATTGTCTATTTCTAGTCTTACAGTACTGAAGTATCAGGCAAATGCTTTAGGGAGAAGGTGGGGGGGATGTTAGCCACAACAGAGCAGATTGCAGATGATTCATGTATAATTTAGCTCTGGTTAAACCTGAATTAAATTTCCCTGCTTAGTTCTATTACTGTCCCTTTTGCAATTGGGCCTGTGCCTTCAAAGAGATTCCTACTAGGAAAAAATGGTCCATTCCCCCTTTTTGAGGAGCAAACCCTTCTGATGAACAAAATGCCACCCAGGAAGGATTGGAGAAGGAGAAAAATGAGCTTTCAAATGAATGTGAAACTTCCCAATCTACATGAAGTTCTGTACTCTCCCTAAACACAAATTTATAGCAGGTCTGGTTGCATTTGAGTAGTACTGGAAATCTGGGGGGTTTCTGCCAAGCTCATCAGAACCTTTCAAATGGCATCAAAACCAAGAGGCTGGTCCTCTCTGTGTTACTAAATCGAGCCACTCAACCAGCCAGCCCTGTGGAGTATTTGTTTTGCAGCATTGACAGCTCTAAAGAGCTAAGCCAGCTGCATGTGTTTTGGTTGGATTTTATTTAATTTAAAGTTATTTTTATTTATATAAGTCATGTCAACTGAGAAGTAAACAAATGGAGACTTGAAGGAGTGACTGCACCTCTGAACATGTATCTGTCATAGATACTTGTTAAAATGATGTCTTAAAATGAGCTGGTAGGCTCTTGTGACAGATAACCTTATCTCTGCATGGAACAGGAAACCAAAATCTTCCAGAGAATCACAGAAACCTTTATTTTGGTGTGACCCATCAGACCTGAATGCTCACAAGCTCTTCAGTGTCCCTGGTTTAATGCGTTCTGAGCTGTGCACGCTGCTGCTGGTGCACACAAAAATAAACGAGGGACAGCTGTGTTGGCCACATAGAAAATTTAGCAAGATACAGCTTTTGTTAAGCAGAAGAGAACAAAATCAATAGGAAAAGAAATGTTTTCAAGCTTCTTGGAATGCAAACAATGAATAAAAAAAAAGCAGCCTAGAAGAGTTGGCAGTGCACTGTCAGCTGAAAACCACTGTTTCAAGCTAATGAATTTGGCTGTTTTGTAATTTCTGTTTTATTTTGATAACAAACTCCTCTCAGTCAGAGTTTTAAGTCTTACTATGTGCTTTTTAGTTGAAGAGACAAGGATATATTCGGTTCCTTAGAAAGTTAAATGTATCTGGGCTTTGTGACTTGCTAGATCCTGATTATTGAATTTTCTCTCAACTATTCAGCCTGATTACTAATTTCCAGGAGATATTAATATATCAAATACCGAAGTTATTACTGATTAAATGGTTTTGGATTTCCATGCACAGGAATGTCATTGGTCCTTCCTGATCTAGTGGATCACTCCTTGAAGTTATTTATCCCTTTTGAGGCCATACATTAGGCAGGTAAAAGGTTTATTGCTTTGGCAAATGGAGCTGGAATGTGTGACCATCATTCCTGCCAGGAGCTATTTATCCTTTTATCTAACCAATGATGCTTCTTTTTTGATATCCAAGGATAAAGAGATAATAGCTAGGAAACCAGGGTGATCCTAAGGGGACCTTCTCAGGGCAATAAAAATACTTCCTTTTTGTGGTGCCCTTTATAACTTTGTGAAAAGGTATTCTGCTGAATATTGCATGATTAATGCTGCTTTGTGTGTTTTTCCTACTTTTTTTTTCTTCAGTGTATTTAATAATAGCAAGATATTTGTTTTATTTGGGGTTAAAACTTTATACTGACCAAAAAAAAAAGGCCAGTATAAAGTTTTTAACTCTAAATTCCTTTAACTTAATGACTTTAATTACTTTTAACTTCCTCTTTTGAAAGTCAGTTCTGCTCTGTGTCCTCCCTATTTTATTCTCAATTTTCTTTTTCTCTTTTATGTCCCTTTATGTTGTCACCCTCTCCCTCCCCAAAGTGCTGCTTTTTAGGCTATAAAATCTGTTGGCTGTTAAGTCAGTTTAGTTGCCACTTGGTAATTTTCACTTCATCTGTGTCCGTAGTGAATTTGGTCCAATCTTTGGAGGCCTGCAACACCAAGAGTGTAAAAAGAACCATGTCAGCTAGGAAGATAAGAGACTACAATAACTGTTGCTTTGGCATGGACCAGTATTGGATATGTAAGAAGAAAATCCTGGTATTTGTATCTTACTCCATAGGAATACTTAAGCTTATTTCAGGTAACAATAGCTCTCACCCTGATTACAGGACTTCAGAAACGTTCGTGTCTCTCTTTCCTTATTCCTGCAGATTGTTTGTGCTTTCAAACATTTGCACTGTTGAGAGTGGGGGAAAAGCTTTCTGCCTTCCTCCCCCTCCCCAGCTCTCTCTCCTGCCCCTGCTGGCTGAGCAGGCAGGGTGGGGGCAGCAGCACAGCCCGAGGCTCAGCGACCTCTCAGTCAGTGCCATTCTTCAGGGGCTGCCCTGTACTGTAAGGCCAGTCCTGTGCTTGAGGAGTGGTGAGTGAGACCTCTGTAACTACTCCTGCTGACTTAAAAATATATCTTCTTATCAGTATTAAAACAGTACAAGAGCAGAGCTGTTGCCTTAGGCACATTTCTTGCCACTGTGTTGACCGATGAACCTTGAATGAAAGTAAGAGGGCCAGTGACTTTGAAATAGGAGCTGTTAGCCAAGTTTTGTAGAATCATAGTCCTTATTTATTTTATATGCTAATCTGCACTTGTGACCCTGAGCAGAAAAGCTGCAGTACAGCAGGTTTTATAAGCTGTGGCTTAACCAGTTATCTAGTCTCTTAAAACTCTTATTTAAGCTGACTGGTTTTATGCACAGGTTGAAAACCTGTTGTCATTGATCATTAAATGCTATGCATATTGTACATTCATTTACATGGATTGTTCTAATAGTGCTTGTGTGTCTTATGCTACATTACCATATTTTTTATATATGTATGTATTGCATGAGGTTTAATTGTTGGGAATTTTTTGTACTGTCACTTTTGTATTCACACAGTGCCTCATTTTGCCTATTTGCATATTGCAAGAAGTTGTTTCAAAACAGTGATTGAAAACAGGTGGGGATAAGAACTTGCCACTGTAGGATCTGATGGTTCTGAAGTATTAATAAAGTATAGTGACTCGAAGCACTGTTTGTTTCTTTTCTTAAAGATCTATTTCATTCTAATATTTCAGGTGCCTCATGTTGCAACTTTTTTCATGTAGGCCATGTTGCACATCTTTGAGTGGTTACCCTGTCTCACCACGTTACCTTCTTCCGTAGAGCTTTTCTGGGAAAAGAGATCAGTGGAAGCACTAGAAGGAAGCAATCCTTGGGATTACACCATGGGCTTACTTGAAAAGATGAATGTCACTGAAACCATTTCAGGACTGTGTACCTCTAATTCATTGATTTGATCTGTTCCTTCTTTTTTCCCAGCTGACCACAGTGACAATGCAGTGACAATGCAGGGATGTACTGCTGGTGTCCTGGTATCCAGATAATGATCTGAAAGACCCTGTTGCAGACAGACATTTTTTTTACTTGCATACTTGTTAAAGAAGTGGTCTTTGACCACTGAAGTGGGAGGTTGGAGAATGACTTCTCAGAGTATGTTAGGGCTAATTTAATACAGAACATAGAGGAATAGTAACCTAAAATACAAGTAAGGCTTGGAAACTAAGCTAACCTGTGTGGTGGTTTCTGAAGTGCAGGTGTTCATATCCTCATGAGAGGAAGACATAAGGAGAGCAGGACAGAGATGGGAGACTTGACAAAAGGCAAGCTTTAACAAGGGGATCTGAGAGAGGCAATCTTTCATGAAGTTTGTCTAAATGCTTTTGTATTTATCCTAGAGGAGAGAATAAAAGTTTGCATAAAAAGTTTGAATAAAAGAACCCAGAATGCTGCATCACTGGGAAACAGATAAAGTATTTCTTGAAATACAAAAATAAGTATAACCATAATGAATCATCAGGTGAATTCTGGTCAAGATGTTGTGGGCATGCTTGAACCTACTTCAGATCAAACCTCAAGTCTCTTGAAAACATCTTCCATTTCATGGTTCTAAATGTCTTTTTTTGGTTTGTTTTTATTTTATTTTTTCAACAGGAAGAATTGCAGGGGTGAAATTTCACTTGTAATAATCTCTAAAAAAGCAGCAAATTCCCAGAAAAGTGTAGGCTGAGGATTTGCTTGACTAGGTTTAGCAGCAGTTTTCCAGCCTGTGATTCACTGGGCACACCAGGGAGCACAAGCAGCAGCTGACTGCTGCTGTTCTTCCATGGTTTTGTAAAGCAGCTGTGGGGATCCATCAGCCAGGTAACTCCACAGTCCTAAGGCAACTACAGCTGATCTTTGCCAATAACAACACAGAGCTGAACAAAGTCACTCCAGTGTCTCATGGGAATCCCTGGTGCTTCCCAGCAAAGGGCACTGGCTTCCTCTAGGTCTGAGCCCATTCCAGCTGCAGTTAAGAACAGGACTGGACATCACTGTTGTTTCTCCTTGCTGGTGCCCAGCATTGGCTTTGCTGTCTCCTTTTGAGTAGTAGGAGATGAAATCCAGGCACTGCTGATTCTTGGCTGTGCTGTTGTACTCGTGACTGTTTTCCTTCTCATCCAACAGATCCCTACCACCCATGTGTTCAACGTGGGGCTCAGAGCCAACCTTCTGCTCCAGGATTCCAGTCATTGCAGGCTCTGTTGCTGAAGGGTTTGAGCAAGAAATAATCAATAAGCCTATGGAAGTGAATGTGAAAGAACAGCCCTTTGGCCAGTTTGGGTCAGCTGTTCTGGACATGCTCCCTCCCAGCTGCTTGTGCACCTCCTCATTGGCAGAGCCTGGAAGACTGAGATGTCCTTGATTTAGAGTAAGCACTGCTTAGCAACAACTACAGCATCAGTGTGTTATCAACATTATTCTCACACTGAATCTAAACTACAGCACTGTACCAGCTACTAGGAAGAAAATTAACTCTATCCCAGCCAAAACCAGGACTCTGCCAACAGCCTGGAAATGTCAGTCCTCTCCACCTGGGAGATGGAGTGAGCAGAAGTACTTCTTCAGAGACTAGGAGAACTTTAAGAAATATGGGCTCTCCTAGTAATGCAGGCTTCACACCTCTGCCATTTGGTGAGGGATAGATGAAACATTTTCTGCATCTAGATCAAGTTTGCTATTCAAGTAGCACTAATGTGGATTACAGGCTTTCATCTTCCTGTCTTTAATTTTTTTAAGACATGAAGCATAACCTTGAATATGTCATGCAGAAAGTTGTTTGTAAATTACTGTAGAGACTGTAATGGGTATTTACCTGTTTCACCAAACTGATACTGCAGTTTTGTTCATATAACTGTGCAGGTCTTTTATGGTCTATATGTGTTATATTAAAAAAAACCAAACAAATAATCTTGGTGGGTTTTTTCAAAGTGTGAAGCTGTTCTTGCACTCTTCTGGTTTGGATCTCTAACAAAATCTGTTATTGGTTGCACTACAGCAAATTCTTAATCTCTTGTTAGATGCTTTTTGATGCTTGTGTTTTGTTTTGGGTGTTGTTTGGTTTTGTTTTTTTTTTTTTTTACTGGAGTCAAAATGTTTTGAAGTTTGGGTTTGCCACATTATCATGTTGCTACGTTGAGCTGTTTGGAAAGGATCTTAAGTTCTCATTAGAATGAGAAAATATTTAAATGTTTAAATGCTACAGCTGTTACCTAGCCTTCAAATAGAAATAGCTCTTGGAAAGGACTATTTTGAACAAGCCTTGACAAAGATAAACCTGCTCATTTTATACAAGAGTTCACAGTATGCTTGAGGCACATAGTAAGGCAAAACCAAGTCCTTTTTGCATAGCCTAGAAGAAGAAATTCCAGCTATGCTGTGGTGAGCCAGGCAAGCTCCAGAACTGCAGTCTGCACTTTGGTGTTCTGTTTTCCCTGAAAGGACTGAACCAACCACAGAAAAAAGACTTCCCACATCGTATTCCGGGCTGTAGAGTAAGCACTTCCAGGAAAACGTCTGGGACTTCCTTGTACCCAGCCTGATTTTTCTGTGTAGCCCTTCAGCTGCTGAGCCCTTGCACGTGCCAGGACAGCGCTCCTGTGCCGAGGGAAGGCAGGAGGGGCTGGGCATGGAAGAGGCGAATGGCTCAGCAGGTGCCCGTGTCCCTTCAGAGGCGAATGGCTCAGCCAGGTGCCCGTGTCCCTTCAGAGGCGAATGGCTCAGCAGGTGCCCGTGTCCCTTCAGGGCTCCGTGTGCCACCCCTAGAGGGCTCCCGCCTTCCTCCGGCCGGAGCGAACCCGGGAGCCTGGGGGAGCCTGGGGGAGCCTGGGGGAGTTTGGCAGCGGCCACAATCTGCACCAAAGAGCCCTCTGCGTGTGCTGTCCTTCCTTTAATGTTTTCGTCTTGCGGGTGGGCACTGGAAAGCCGAGCGGGAAAGGTTTCTTTGCATGATAATACCTTCCTTCCTTCCCTGTGTCTTTTAAGGAGTTGTCATTTTTCTGGCATTAATTGCGTGGTTTGCTTTTTACTGGTTAAGATTCAAGCAGTTGGTTCAGGCTGGGGCCCAGCTGCCCGATATCAGATCTCTGATAACAGCAGTAATCTGGGGAGGGTGCAAATTTTCAAATGGGAGGCAATAAATAAATCTTTCCTATAAGGAGGGGGACTAAACAAGTGTAGGTTAGAATGATACTCCTTTTTGCATCTCTTAGTCAAGATTTAAAAATTCTGAAGCCTTCTTTCTCTCTGTATACTATATAAAAGGTGTTTCTCTCTGTGTTTTTCTACAAAGAGATGCCTTTTTTTTTAATCTGTTAGTTGACAGCCCAGTTCCTTTATGAAACCACATTATGGTGTCAATGCAGGGAAAGGAAAAAATAATTCTAACAATGGATGAGAAGACACTTCAGGCTTTCTGCCTAATTAATTATAGTCATTTAAAATCTTGAGCAAAGTCTATGCTTGGAGAAGTTCTAAGTTATAATTAAGCCAAGCTGTTAACGATGGATCTAATTGTTGGGTTACAGACAAGCACAGGTAACGCGAGTTGGGCCACTGACAACAGATATTTTACCCAATTGTTTTCTGTTGATGCAGCTAATTCCATACAACTGTTCCAGCAGCTGGAATGACCAGCATGGGGTGAGTGAGGAGGCATGAAGAGTTTTCCCTGACAGACTTAACTGGCACAAGGTCATTGGTCTTTACAGGTACCGTGTCCTCCCTAGTGCTGGCTTTCGGAAGGCTCCCTGGAGCTGCTTTAGCTCTGCTCCTGTTGAACCCCTACCATGACAGACTTGGAGATGGGAGAATGGATCAGCTGAGATGACTCTGCCAATTCCCTCTTTCTACCCCATATCTTTCTGAAGAACAGAAATGTTGCCATTTAGATGAAGGTCAAATTCAACAGTGCAGGCAGGCCTTGGTGTTAAACTGGTGAGTCTGCTTTTAAAACCAAACAGTAATCCTCTCCCTCTTTCTGCCCCCCCTCCAAAGGATTTCCATCTCTTCAGAGTGATAGAAATATCAAATCATACATGGACAGACCTTACTCCTACTATAGATCATGGTTGCCTGTACAATTTTTAGTGTCCTGATGGATCAGGACACTAAAGTGAATATCAAATTCCAGACATTCAATATTAAGGTTACATTTAAAGTCTAAATACAAGGTGTTTGAAAGCTAAACCACTGAGACAATGTTCCTTCTGCACAGTGCAGTGATACCAGAAAATTGTAAGGAAGGCATTTCAAGTGCTGGATTTTGTACTGGCACTAAAACCTTTGGAAAATAGTTTAATCTTCCTCCTGTCACCAATTATGTTCTTCCTCATGGAAAAGTTTATAAGGCTGGGTTTTGCCTGAATTGTAGCATTTCAATTTGTTTTGGTTTTGTTTGCTTTCTAAGGTAAAGAGATCATAGATCTGTGTTCCCAGTCTTAAGCCTTTGTAATTGATGGTTTGTACTTTTTTATTTCCTTGGTAATGCTAGCAAGAGATTGGGAAGGGCTGTTTTCTGCAGGGCAAATTAGACATGAAGGGGATCTGAGCAATTTAGTGTTTTTTATTTTTAAATAGTTTAAGGAACAGCTAATGAATAAGCCCTAATACAAATACTAACAAAAACTGTTTGTTTCTTCCCCCTACTAATAATCACCTTTTGTAATGGAAGACACGTTGCAGAGGCTGCCCCTGCCATTAGAAAATTGTCTTCTAATATTTTCTTGTTAATGACCTTTTAAGTCAGTGAGCTATTCCCACTAGCAGTTGGCCAGGCCAGGACGTGCATTAGCAGGATAATGGCAGGCATCCTTGCCATGTCCCATGGCAATCCTCTGGAGCTGGCTGCATCACTTAATACTGGCTTTAGCTCTGCTAAAGCACTTCTTGTGCTCCCATCATCTCCTTTGGGAGACTGCTCCATTGACTAATAGATCTCACTGTCAGGAAGTCTTTCCTGTTCTTCAGTCTTACTGATCTCAGCTCTAAAATATATAACTGTAACTTCTTTGACTACTCTTCAGTGAAAAGTAAAAAAAAAAAAAAAGGAAAGAAAAAAAGTTATCACAGTTTTATAAAAAAATAAAACTGAAACTAACCTGGTTTCCAATATTCACTGTAAAACTTACAGAACTTGGGATTTTAGTTAAATGCTGCATGCAGACATCTTTGGCTGATGGCAGCAGGATCTCAAAGCTGGCTAGCATTAAATCCACTCATAAATAAAACTACTGTGCCTTTGGGTCTGTCAGGGACCAATGTGTGTGCCTGTGTCATGTACAAAAGCTGGCAGCTAATGAAAGCCACACAGAGCTGCTCAGGGAAGTTTGTGAGGTCACACAATGCACTAGTTGAGATGTCACAGGAAAACCAAGGGCTGGGGGTGTGGAGGGAGGACCACCGGGGCTGCATTTTGCAGAAAAACGGTGTCAGCACAAGAGCAGCCTGCAAAGTTCATGGGCTGGGCAGTGGGAGCTGCCTGCAGCCCTCCCCAGCCTGGGAGAGAGGCTGGTGAGCAGAAAGTAGCTGGAGAGAGGTTTTCACAAGGACCTGTTGTTCGGTTGCTCAGATTATATCAGTGTTCTGGCTATTGAGAGGGATTTGGCCTTTGGGTTTTGCTTTCAGCTTTATTTATTTTTGCCTGTTCTCAATTCTCTTTGTGAATACCAATATTCTGAGTCACCCAGAATGATTTCTGCCTGCATTAAAGATTCCTTCCAGCTCCCCTTCGACTGCCTGTAGGCTGGTGCCTACCCCTGCCTCCCCCTTTGCACTTTGCTGCACATATTTAGCTCTCAGTATTCCATCACTTCTCAATTCCTGCGGCTCTGGCACCTGAGTACCTTCAACTACACTGTACCTTTGGTTCTTTGCACAATGTGTGTTCTTCACCTGATCTCTTCTGCACTGTCCCTGCAGTGTCCCACACGTTTCCCAGCATTTGAGATATGGTATGAGGCTACAGTTTATCCCAGTGCTACAGCAGCTCTGCTTAGAGCTGATAGAGTGAAATGCTTCAACCTGGAAACTGGGCATCCAGAGCCTTTGGACTGTTTCTGTTACACAGCTCCTTCTGTGTCACCCTGGATAAATCCATTTATCTATTTGCCTTTGTTTCTTTAACATACATTGGTGTTGAAATTGTCTATGGTATCTACACCAAACAGACAGGGCCATGTTTCTCTAAAACCAAAATTAAAAGATGCACTATACAAAAGATGTAATTGTACAGTGCTTTAAGGGGTGTTCCAGCATAAATTGCTGAGCTCTGTCACACTCTAAAGCTCATGTGTAAGAAATTCTACAAATCAATAAAGAAAATAACCTGGGAAGGAGGATGGGTCACTGTGTCAATACTGTAGATGCCTTAGTGCTTGTTAATGACTGTCCCTAATGGTATTCAAACAATCTACATTTGCTTTAGCTTTTTTCTAAGTCCAGATGAGCTGCTCAGAGCTCTCTTAATGATGCGAATTATTTAATGCTCATTTGTATGCAGTATGTTCCTGCTTTGAAAGTACTTCACAGAATTGGAGCCAAATTCAGCCTTGCAGCTCCACTGAAGTCAGTGCTTGTCTGTGCATCTGTTGGTCGCTTTTCTTTTTGGTTTTGCTTGAAGAGTTAACTTCTTGTTATGCTGATAATATTTTTTTAAAGGTAATATCTGAAAAGGATTTTTCATCACTCTTCTCTCCTCCCAAAAAATCAGCCGTAAGTAGGGAAGCAGTTCTGCTGATTCTCACATCTCCCTCTTAACCCCTGCAAAAGAAGGACAGGCTAAGCAGAATACAATTTTGGTGTTGTTTTCTTTCCTTTACTTTGCACCTCCTAAGCACAGTTTCAGTGATATCTGGCACTTCTCTTGAAAATCATCCTGCAAAGAATCTCTGCCATCTGATCTATGCAAGATATTCTCTGTGGCCCATTTCTGGTTTAACACAACATGAACTGGTGGAGGCCAAAGTCTTGTACAATTCTGCAGGTTGGTTGTGCTCAGTGTAACAATGTCAGGTTGTATTTTCTTGTGGTTGAGAGCAATAGGCACAGAAGCCTACCTGAAATTTTGAATTAAAGTAGCTGCTGAAAGGTGGAACAGACACTCTTAATTCGAGCACATACTCATTTTTAGTTAGACTTGATAACTGCAGTATTCTTGTAATATAGTTTTTCAGTCATCCCAACTATGTTTTTAACACACACATTGAAGAAAATAAAGAATCATTGCAAAAATACTGGGTAATGAGTAGGGTGTGATTTGCAGCTTACAGCACAGACCCACAGCCATCTACTGCCTGCATGGAGGAAGTGGGAGTAATGGAAAAGCATCCTTTCTAGATATGCATGTCACTGGAATGGGCAGAGATGTTTCTTGTCAGGTGTTAGAGATTTGCTGGCAGCACAGAGATGAGTGCTGAGACGTGGGAATAATGGGTTCATTTCCAAGCTCCACAGCAGATCAAGCTAGATGCCCTGTTGCCCTGTTTTACATAATGGAGTGTATGACTGCTTCCCCTCTCCCTTTCCTGCAGTACTATCCTCCAGTTCCTGCCTGGGTTAATTTGGATGTTCTCTATTGCTCACTCCTTCCCTGCTCCCCTCAACTCCTCCCTCCCCACTGCTTGCCCATCCCTTTTGGCCTGCATCTCTTCCCTCTCTCCTGCTGGGATGGATGTAATCCCCAGAGGAATGTGGCCCACAGGCCTCTGCAGGACTTGGGCGTGTGACTCTGGAGAGCCACTGATGCTGAATGTAAAGCAGGAAAAAGCAACCTCCTATCACCTGGCAGCACAGAGAGGGAAGATCTGGATATTTGTGGGCTGTTCAATGTGCCTGGATGTCCAGACAGCTTATCAGATGAAAAACAGAGGCCAGACTTTTCGGCTTCATGTGCCATTTCCCTATTCATTGTGTCTGGGTGATGTATTCTTTGCCTGTGGTTTGAATAAATATCTTTCATCGCTACCTTCTGCTTCAGTCCCCCTTGGGACAGCTCTTTTCAACTCAGCTGCATCAGTGTGCTGAAGATGTGAAGTCCAAGTGTGTAGAACAGAGGAAAGAGGAGAGATAACTTCATGCAGAGCATCTAAGAAGCTTTAGCTTCAATCATATCTCTGTGAAAGCTGCTGCACATAACACAAACCTCACCTGATGTGTAAGTTGCACACAACTCTCTTAGTCATGACTCTTCTTCCCTTTCCTCCTTGTATTTATATGTCCACAGGGTGTTCAAAAGTATTTGCAAGGAGAATCCCAAACTACAAACTTGTGATGGTTTTTTATAAGGGTTTGCATTTGTTTCTGTGTTTTAGAGAGTATCCTGGAAAAGTAACAGGGAAAAAAAATCACAATTCTGTCTGGGGAAACTGAGTTTTGTTTATGTAGTAAGCATCTATCTCAACCCTGCTAGAGCAGAACAAACCCCCTTCTCTAACAGAAACCCGAGTTGTTGTTAATTAGCGTCTTGCTGAAAACGAAGTCTTTGCCATCTGTTCCACCACCTCACTACTAGTGCTGCTTTCATGTTGATTATGTAAGTTAAAATAAAAATATATTTTGGTAGAGTGCTGCATGGCACTGTGCTGATTCTTCTCCTGTTTCTATTTGCCATTCCCTGCCCCCATCCCACAAGGAAAAGGCGACAATTGTTTGACTCCTCGGCAGCTTTATCCTGGAGCTGCCGTACTGGCTGCCGAGCCCTGCGTGTTGTGGGAGCAGCCACCTCACCCCTGCTGCGTTTGAGCCCTGAGCCCTTTGCAAACCCTGCTCATTATTAGCTTCATGAAAAAGCCATGGAGGGAAGATGCCGCTTAAGCTGCTCTAAACACTTGAAATGCAGAAGAAGAAAAGTGAAAAGGAAGGCCCGGTTACTCCATAAGTGATAGCCTGACCTCTGGGAGCAGCCCGCTGCTCCTGTTACAAGCATGGCCTCTGTCTGTTCAAGGGTGGAGAAGGAGAGAAGGAGGAGGGGTAGCTTTCCTGTAAGTGGGTTAGAGCAATTACTGAGGTCTCTTACAGCAAATGAAGTTGTCAGAGTGAGTCACATTCCCTTTTTTCTCTCACTGCCAAGTTTTAGGTACTAACCAGACAGAGGGAGAAAAAAAAAAGGAAAAGCAACAATGGGGTAAAGTTGAACTGGAACAACCCTTCATTTGGGGTATTGTTTGATGTTTTAGCTCTGATTGTACATAGAGATAAAGGATCTATAAATATCCTGTCTGCTGAAATTCGTTATCACAACATCGCCTGTCAGCTGAACAAATAGGTTAGGTTCTCAAATAATACATAATTATGTATGTAAATACAAAATTACTGATTAAATGCCTGTGATGCCACATGCAGTGGAGCCTCATCACTGGAGAGGACATTAACCTCTTGTGGTGCACTGCCTCAGGACAGCAAGTGGCACATGCAGCTGTTACTGCTGAAACAGCAGGAGCTCAGAGACTGGGCTGGAATAAGCAAGGAGATATTTATCTGCATGACTAGACTAGATGAAAGCATCTTCTGACACTTTTTGAAAGTATCTGAGCATTTAGTTCTGTTTAGCAAATGTCTGGAGCCTTTTCTACTCTGCTTTAGAGCTTTTAATGAAGCATTGTGATTCCCATTGTGGTCAATTGTTTGACACTTTTATTATTACTGGTATGCAGAGCGTTTTTTAATGTTTGACAGCTGGAGAAAGAAGTATTTTGTGCATTGAAACTTTTAGCACAAAGCTGCTGTTTTCCATTCTGCCTTTGTCTTTTATTCTTGCTGATGCAAATCAACGAAAGACAGAACTGATTAAATTACATTTGTTTACTTCTTCCTTGATGATGATAAGACACAGCCTGCCTTTTATAAAAGGCAGAAATAGAGGATGTGACTGTTTCTGCAGAATTTCTAGAAAGGCTTTTTCCCCCCCTTACAATATAAAGGCGTTTATTTGTTTCTAATGTCTTGATTTACCAGATAATGTGCACTTCCTAATGTGTGTGGAACAAGAATAGAGCTATGAAGGACAGTTAGCAATGGATTCCATTTGGAAAGCTTCTATCTTGTTATTTTTATTAATCCAACAGTATAAATTAGCAGAACACATCACAAAACAAACACAGCAAGATACTTCTGTCCTTCACAGTAGGGCTGCTGATCATTGCACAAAACAGTGCCCTCCATTGCAGGCTTTGGGTTTAAACAGCCACAGTCCTGCTACTGGGTCCTGCCTCCAGGGCACTGGTACCATGGGAGAGAAAGGGGAGCCACAAATAGGATCCCCAGGATTGTTTTGGTGAGTAATGTGCATGTCTTGGGGATTGTGTAATATTTTTTTTTTGAACACTTGTCCTGAGAAAGGAGGACTGGGTTTGTCTGTTTTGCTTGTGCAGTTTGCAAAGGAAAATTTCTAGTGGAAAGGCCCTCCTGATCCAGGTTGCTTGTGAGAGGGTAGGACAATGTCACCAGGAACACAGGGAATTACAGCAGGAAGACTTTGGGAAGCATCAACGACAGAAACAGGAGAGGCAGAGGATGAGCAGAAAGGAGGTGGTTAAGGAAGTCACTACAAAACTGCCCTCATGATTGCTTTTCCCTGCATTTTTCAAAAGCAGAGGAAAGTGCAGCAAAGGATGGCAAAGGCAAGAGAAGTGTCTGAAGGCTTCTCAGCAGTGCAGTCAAACCTCCTGATTTTACAGCTGAAACTAGTCTTAGGGAGTGATATCACCTGGCAGCTGAGCCAAATCTAAAGGACTGCTGGTATCAAAATGATACTTCTGCTTCCAGTCATGCTGCTTTCTTTGTACGGGTCTGGTGCTTGTCTGACTCTTTAATGAGCTCATGCAGCTCAGTAAACTGCAAGAAAATGAATTCAGTAAAACATGTACCAGTCCAGGAAAGGAGAAGGATTGGACACTGTGAGAATTGAGACTGTAATGAGTGGGAGAAGTACAAACATCAGAATTTTGCTGCACATTTGGGGTGTTTTGGGGGGTGCCTTGCTCCTAGTTGATGCTTAACCTCTTACTTCACCTCCTAGGTGGGGCTTCCCTCAGAAGGGCACAGGGAGGCTGACTGGAGAGGTGAAGGAAGGTCACCCAGCAGCACCAGCCCCCGGGGCAGAGAGAGGATTGAATGGGACTGGAGCAGCTCAGCAGGATGTTGACATAGGGAAGACTGTAGTGCAGGAGGAACCAAGAAGGAAAGGGGACACGTGCAAAGTAGCCACAGAAGGTTACTGCAACAACCCCTGGAAAAATGCTTGAGTATAGGGTAATGGTCCCATCTTCCTAATCTAGCTCTTAAAGGCTTTATTCTCATGTATCCATATAGCTGCCCCTGAAGGTGCTTATGTCCCTTATTCAACCATACATTTCTCTAAATTGGGTTTTGATAAGAGGACAGCTGCTGCATTTTTATTATCTGTGATAAGCAGCAGTAAAATCTGTTTAGAGTTCATGATGGAAATATCTCCATATATTGGCATTTTTCCAGCTGCACTTCACAAAGGTAAATGGGACATAAGAGTGGTGCACTGCTCCCTTTTAATCCATTTTCTCTAGATGGGGGCACTTTGCCTCTCTGCAGGAGAGGCCAGCACAGCTACTTGCTAATAAACACTCATTCCTCACTGCAGCATCTGCACTTCCCAGACTCATAAATCCAAGCAACTTGTAGTTGAATAGCAATTAAATATCCACGTGCATTTCCATACCACGGTCTGGTGCACAAGGCATAGGCTAAGTGGCTGCACATCTGCTGTCTGCTCCCCCACACGTGCTGCTTGGCAGAGCGTGATCACTTAACCTTATCCTGCCACCATTAATGGTACATGGAAAATTGGATGCAGAGCATCATCCTACAGATATTTTGCCATATCTTTCTAAAAGGATGATGTTCTTCCATGTGTGGTTTTTGTTTTGTTTTGTTTTGTTTTTCAGCAGCCTTTATTGTCTTTCTCTCAGGATTTCCAGGCCAGGGAATCAGGTGGGCTGTTAACATCAGTTGGAAATGAGACATCATATTGAAAAGTTAGTTGAGATTCAGGACTCTGATATATCCTCACAACAATTTTGTGTCACTTGTACAAAACCCAGAGACTTGGTAATGCAGTAAGATAAAGGTAGTGCCTGATTGCAGTGGATGTATTGGACTTATAAAAGGCATTTCTTATCATGAGGCTCTGTGTATCTGCAATAATAACCACCATATGTCAGGTAAGACAAAGATAATGTGAGCCAGATCATTTTCCCATTGTTAAAACTTTCAAAATCCAAAAAGCCAAATGTCTTAATTATTAATTCAATTTTGCTACATCTAGTGCTGTTAGCTGGAGGGAACATCTTTCTGAGGTTCAATCTTTCCTCTTGTCTAACTGATAACAGTCTGTGTGGCAGAGTTTTAAATGCTATAGCCATTTAAAGAAGTAAGAATTGTACACAGTCATTGCCCATCTTACATTTCCATGCAGCAGGATTTTACCACTGCATGGAACTGCAGTTCAGATGTTCCCATCTTGAACAAACAGATAAGCCTTGTAGTTTGCTTTGAACTTAAAGTGGTGAAGCTGTATGAGGCACCAGCCTGTCTTGTGTCTGACTGTACAGTGTTTTTGTTGTACAGTTACCTATCCAAATGCTTCCCCATGGAACTGGCAGAAATTTTGAATTCCCTCCCCAGCCCCCACCCCGTGTGTCTGTCAGCTGCAGACCAAGTCCCAGCCAGATCACAAGAACATCCTGAATCAGTCACAATAATTTGCATTTTCTTGCCAAAGATTTTATCTGCTGGGGGTGCAAATTGTGCCATCAAGGTTGCTGGTGTTGAAAAATCTGCACCCTTCTGCTCCCCAGCTCTTTCTTTCCCAGCTAGGTTAATTATCCAGAAGAATTAATTGAGGGAACAAAGCTGACAATTTATAAAGGCCACACAGTGAGACAGCACCACTCTGAACATCTGCACAATTTGTGTATTTGATTAGGTACCTCAGCACAGGCAGATTATTGTAGTTAAAAGCAAATCTTACTTTTGCCATTTTCATACAAGACTCTCTCCTGCCATTCTGCAGATGTTTGTTCTCTGTATCCCTGCATTGTTTAAAAAAAATGACAAATGATGATAGTAAAAATTACACTTGCTCATTCAAACATCTTGCTGTTTACATATAAGAAGAATCATGTGCTGGGGTGCAATGACCTAATGAGAGATGCAATATGGCCTTCAGCAAGAGCTGGATGGGATCCTCAAAATCTGCTGCTTTTACACAACTTATCCTCCAAAATATATAATGAAAACCTTATTTTGTTTATAATGACAGATGCCACAGGGGTTGTTTATTTGGATATTATTTTTTCTCTAGGAGTGTTTATTAACAAATGCTTGCAAGTTTTATGATGTGGTGAAAACTATATCTCTCATGATAAACAGGAAGTGCTCAGAGGTATTGCATTACCCCATAATGCAACACAGATTCCAACAGCTTGGCTCTTTTTCTCAAAATACAGTGACACCATTTCCTTTAGGAAATCTCTCTTCTCTTCACAGCTTTTATCTGCTATAGATATGCAAAACTGCAAAAGAAGTATTTGTTTTTAAAAATGATGATTCATCAGTTTTGGACTGTAGAAATTGATGTCTATAATTTATACAAAATCTATTAAAAAAAAGCAGTAAAGACCCTTTGGCTGTCAGATCAGTGGGTTGAACAAAGTGCAAGGAAAGGAGACTGATACCTGCCCTCCCTCCAGCAGCATAGGTATAGACAGCAAAGATGCAGCCATAAACCTGGAGCTGCCTCTTCTGTACTTCCATGTCAGCAAGGCCAGGACCTGCCCAGCAGAGAAGAGGGAATCCTGTTTCCTTGTCACGTGCCCAGGAAAGCCCAGTGTGACAGTTTGGATGTGGAACCTTCATCCAGAATTGCTGTGCTACGGCCTCCAGCTTGCTCCTAAAGGCTGCCAGGCACTTGTCATGGGATGTACAGCCATTAGTGCTGGCTCAATGTTCAACCCTGGTGAAAATCTCAGAATGCCACTAGTGTACTGTCCCCTATCATTTGTTTCTGTTCAGCCACTGCCCATGGCTTAGATTACATCTAATAACAGCAGACAAGCAGGACATGTACTTGTGCCATCAGAGTCATCAGCCACACGTAATTGTGATGAACGTCACCCCAGCAGGCGCCGACGTCAGGGAAAGCAAGTCCTGCTGAGCTCTTTTTAGAAGGCTTGGCATCATTCTCCAAACTGGTTCTCCATGAATAGACTTGTGTGTCTGCCAAGGGCCTCGCTTGCACACAGCCAGATGCAGTGGGGTCTGGATATCACCCCTCCAACTAGGACCCTTCTATTCCCACAGCTCAGTCCCACATCCTGTTCATTTTACTTTTAATTTACATTCTTCCCCCCATATTCTCTTTTATTCATTCTTGCATCACCCTTTTTCCTCTGTCCTCACATCAGCTAACCTCTTAATTACAAAAGTTCCCTACATTTTTAGCTATTAGCAAAAAGCATTAAAAATGCAATATTTGGACATCTTGAAAATCTTAATAATCCTGTTTCTACATGGTTTGACTTCTGCCTCTGCTGGAGGCATCACTTGTCCTGCCTACAGCTGAATCAAGAATGAGTGTGGGGGAAACATATTGCATGTTCTAGTATTTGTAAATTATTAGACTTCTGAGGTTATGTAATAATTTTATCTCCTTTTTTTTTATTTTCTTAGCAATCAATGATACCAAAAATGCAGAGATCAAGAGACTGATATTATGTACTAGCCAAATCTTATTGTAAGAACTTAACAGCCTTCCAGTGTATAAAGCTTCAGCACAAGAAAACAGGGGTCATGTAGCAGGACCTCAGTGAAGACTCACAAGTCGCTGTAATATGCTGTGTAAATACTGAATATATGTATGTTTTGTTTTGTCAGTCCTGTAAAATAACTTTTTATCTGGTGATTCAATTCTCTTATCATCCCCAGCTTGTTTACTGAATTTTAACTCTTGGGCAAGATGAAGCAAGCTCATGAGGAGTAGCTGGTTTTCAAAAGATACAAGCTCCAGATAACTGAGGACAAGTAAGGCACACAACAATATTGAAATCACTCAGAGTTTTATTGCAGCTGACTGAGACAGAGTGTGCTTTGAGGCTGGGAAATTTCCATTACTGAACTGCAGGACAGTGCCTGGATAGTGCTACTACTGCAGTTGAAAAATAAAAGCAACTTAATTTTTATATAGACAGCAACAAAATGTCAGTATATTAATTAAAATAGCTAGATTTATATGGTAAGCTTTTAAGGTTGCTGTAAAATATATCCCTTTAAAAATATTTCGAGTATGACTATAAACTACTTGTTCAAAACTAAGGAACATAAAAATTACTTCAAATTGCAACTGTGTTTTCAAACCATATTTGTGAACAGCAAATCTAACCAGAACATGATAGATAATACAAGATATCTCCTACAACACTGACAGGTTCTGACAGTGACAGAATGATACCCAGTGCAGGATCAAGGCTGTTACTGACAGAGTCATTCTGCAATTAATAATCTTTTGTGCTCCCCTTGGCATGCACAGAACAACCACAGCAATCTGTTTGCTCATCTTAACTCCATGGTGTCTAAGCCACAGTAAGCTCCATGCAAAGTCCATCAGAATGTTGAATGCGGAAAAAAGGAAATACTGGGAGGAAAAGTAATTTTTTTCTGGCACCAAGTGCCCAGCAATTTGGATGAGAGATTGTTTTTCACCTCCCAGCAGCACAGGATTACAGCAAGAGCCTCATTTTCGTTAAGGTCGCTTTACGCTGCCAAAGCAGTGGTCAACATTCACACAAAGATCAGTCTCAAGGGATTTCTGATGGGTGTCACCTGTTCAGCCAGGCCCAGGTAGGTACTGACTAGAAGTTATTACCAGCTGATGCTCTCTCTGAATCTTAGACTAGTTCCCTGTGGATCAGAGCTCATATCTAAGCAATTTCAGGAGCCATCACCATGGTTCCTGAGTGCCTTAGAAGTTAAAATATATCTTTATAAAACATTTTAACATGTCTTATTTCTCTCTCTCATCACCCCCGCACAAAGGCTTGAGGTCTTTTTAAATAATTCTGGTAAAATTGTATGTACTTAATGCCCGTGTTTGGTTGGGATGAAGGGGAGGTTCAGGTTCATGCTGACATACTTGTACAGCAGCTACCAAGAAAGCCATGGCTGCGATGTCCCACGCAAATCACCCAACCAGTATAATTATGATGATTTTAGGAGATGTGGCTTCAGTTTTAAATTAGCACGAAGATCTGAGATGCCTCCCACCCCCACTACGGATGGCACCGTAGGGCAGCTCCGTGGTGTTTGTCCTTGGCCTGACCCGGCACTGCTGATCCCAGGGCTCGGGGGCCTTGTGGTACAATGTTCCCTTTCCAAGAGACCTATTTACAGAACAAGAATTAACAGTTAAAACAGAAACGAGTGTAACAGTGCAGGGAATTTCTGGATCCTGATTGTAGGATGAACTCATTCATGTGACTCCTGAACTTGACTGAAGATGGAGACAGTCCAAACCATGACGTACTTACACTGACTTAGCTTATGGCTTAGCTTTTTCTTAATATTCCTGTTTCTGCTTATACAAACTCTTCTCAGCAGTGCTTTGATTTCTGTTTGAAAAAAAAAAGGTTTTTTCCTTCTGCTTTTCATTATCTGCTATCATTTTTAAGTAAGTATCACCTCTTCTCCCCCAACACAGCCCTTTGTTTTGATCATGAAACTCATAATTTTCTTAAAACACATTTATGCGCTTTACAGACTTAAGGCTTTATTGTCACCTTGTTAAGGCAGAAGACCCAACATTAGTGCAGGTAATGGCAGTGTACATAAGTAGGCTGAAAACTGATTGATACCACTCCCATCTGCTCTGCCTATCTCAGCAACTGCAGAGCTTCACTGAAATACTGCACGAGTTCTGTCATGGGAGGAGTTGTTGGGAGAGCATGCCGTAGCCTCTGACCACTTCTTCGGGCTTAATTGGGTTAGACATATATTTGAACACAGCACTCAAAGGAGCTGACAGTCCTTCCACAATTTCCTGGCCTGCCTGGTCGGTTTCTTTTTTGATCAGACACATCCCAGTGAAGGTAGAAAATAATCTAGATCCACACCAGTTTTTAATTAAATTTGGTATGACAGGCTGTGTTTAAGCTACATTCTCTGTAATAATTTGTTTTGCATTTGCTGATGACAGATTTATTTATGTATGTAATCAGAACTGTAAGCAAATTTTCATTTTTAGAGTTAAGAGAACCTTTAAAATAATACTTTACTTGGTTTCAGAAAATTTAAACACTCGCATTTACTGCTGTCTGCAATTTCTGAGAAAAATAACACTGTGTTTCTGAAATGCAGAACACGTCATGAAACAAAAACCATTATACACACATAAAAATTAATACATCAGAAGCATTATCCCACTCAAATACACAAAAACACGAGCTGTAGAGTTGAATGCCTGTTAAATACAGAGAAGAGTTTGTTAGATTTTCGTGCTCGTCCCTGATAGCTTTCCCTCCATCAGCCTAGGCTGGCTGGCACCCGGAGCCTTGGGCGAAGCCAGACCCGGGGCTGCCCTCCCCGGCCCTGGGCAGAGCTGGCCCGGAGCCCCGGGGAGGCGAGCGAGGGTAACGAGGGGATTGCACAGCTGGAAGCAGCTACGGAAAGCTGAGATGGCCTGGCCGGTGGCAAAGGAAGCTGGCTCGGAGCAGGAAGGGCCAGGAGAAGGTGGGATGCCAGAAATGACCTCGGGGAGTTGGGAGAAGGAAGACATTGTCGGGGGCGGGTGGGGACAGCTTCACAGCAGGGACAGATGAGAAGCAGCAGAGATGTCGGTAGTGTCAGTAGTAACATGGGGTTAGTGCTTGTTGTCAGGGTCATTAGAGAACTGCAGAAAAAAAGGCAGAAGTGGAGTTAAGATCCTTGCGCATAAATTCCTGCAAACAAGGAAAAGCTATTTTAGGAAAACTTTGCCTTGCAGAAAAACAGAAATGGTACGGCATTGTTGCAAGCAGTGACCAAACCATGACAAACCTTCAGCTGAGATTTCACCTCCCCTACCAAGTTTATTTACATTTACAAGGGAAGCAGCAAACAGGAAAACGTCAATTACATGCAAAAACAACACGCTAAAAAGAGTTT